>JAVJIF010008381.1:0-124618 GCA_038442645.1 Agave tequilana
CTAGGGGGGTCTAGTCGACTGGTAAAAATGGGTTAGTCGACTAAAACTGTGAAAATCAGAAAAGCTACGTTTCAACTAAAGTGGGTTAGTCGACTAGTCTCTAGGTCAAGTCGACTAATCCTGGAGAAAACAGAAAACAGAACGAATTTCAGATGGTTGTTTGTTGGTCTAAAAATGGGATTTTTACTGACACAAGTGTATATTGAATGATCTTCACATGTACACAAAGAAGTGATCTAGTCTTGGTGAGTAAAAATACTCACAGGGAAAAGGTTATTTGAAGGTTCTACGAGTCTTGAAGGATCGTTTGCCGACGATGTCACCAACTAGGTCTTTGGCGATACCTCCGACGAAGTGAGATGCGATCCAAAACCAAGAGTGTGGTAGCTTGAGAAGAAGATGGTGAAGGCTTTGAGGTGGTTGGGAGTTAGGGATTGAGATGGAGAAGTGAAAAAAGAGAAAAGAATTGTAAGGGAAAGTTTATATAGGATTTGATTTTGTGTAAAGGGGATGAAATTAAAGAATGGAGAGCGGGTTTTGTGCAAATAGGGGAGGATGGGGTTGTCTCCCTTGGCCAATGGTGGCCGCCAAAGAAGAGAGAGAAAGAGAGAGGAATTGAGGGCATTTATGAGGAAGGGTGTGGAATTTTTAGATATTTTGAAGGAGAAGATATTTTGGGAGTTGGTGGAAGGAAGGAAGGAAAGAAAAGGAAAAAGAAAAAGAAAAGAATTTGTAAAGAAAAGATATTTTCTTAATTTTGAAAAATGAAAATATTGAAAACACTGATTCCCGGGTTTAAATCGAGAATGCGGAAAACATTCGGAAAATACCGAAATCGTCCGAAATTCAAGTATCGGAACGACTCGTAATTTTTACCAAAATCAAGAATAATATAAGAAGACGTATAGTGAAATCCGTTTAAGAAATACTTTATAGTTTTGGAACTAAAATTCCCGGAATCAGTTAACTACCGACTCCGTTGGAATTTTCATAAATTTATAAAATTCTAAAAAAAAAGTATTTAGATAAGAAATGTCATTCTAAGAAATAATGTCTAAAAGATTCTCTTGAAATTCCTAACTGTTTGGGAATTAAATTCCAGGAATCGATCAGCGATACTGGTCGACACCTGGTTTTGAAGAAATTCATTTTAATTCTAGAAAATTCAGAAATTCACCTAAAATCTAATATATTAGAAAATGATATTTGAAATTGAAATTGGTCAAATACGGGAAGTAAATCGAAAAATCGATCGATCGAAAATCAGAATACGCAACTTAGTACGTATTTCGGAAACGGGGTATTACAATCTACCCACTTACAAAAATTTCGTCCTCGAAATTTCATATGAAGGGTGGGTAACAGGAATGGTAACAGATAGATAAGGCTAGGATGAGAGATAACAAATAGAAAAGAGTAAAGGAAAGAGTCTAACCAATCAAGATGAGAAGAGTTGAGGATAACGCTCTCGGATGACGTCCTCTCTCGTTCCCAAGTGGCCTCTCCTGGCGCATGGCGGTTCCAAGATACCAACACTAAAGGTATGGCTTTGTTCTTCAGTGTCTTCACACTCCTATCCAAGATGCCATTGGCTGCTCCTGATATGATAAATCCGTTGTAGCTCCAGCTCGGAATGATCAAAATATGGCTGTCATCCTTACATACCTCCTCAAACTGAGACACGTGGAAACATTATGAACTCCGTCCAACGATGGCGGCAACGCCAATCGATAAGACACATCTCCCACTCGATCCAATATCTCGAATGGGCCGATATATCTCGGACTTAGTTTCCCCACGAGTGCCGAACCGGAATTACTCCCTTGGTAGGTGAAATATTTCAAGAACACATGATCTCCTCCGAATTCCAATGGCCTCCTCTGCAAATCTGCCCAGCTCTTCTGTCTGCTCTGAGCTGCCCTGAGATGATCTCTGATAATCCTGACTTTCTCTGTGGTCTGGATCAAAATCTCTGGCCCCAATAGACTCCCTCACACGACTTCATCCCAACAAATCGGTGACCTGCATTTCCTCCCATATAGTGCCTCAAAAGGCGCCATCTTAATACTTGCCTGATAACTGTTGTTATAAAGAAAACTCAGCCAATGAAGATGATCTTCCCTGAACCCTGAACTCAATCATGCAGGCTCTAAGCATGTCCTCGAGGATCTGGATGGTCCTCTCAGATTGTCCGTCTGTCTGAGGATGATAGGCTGTACTGAACTTCAGACGAGTTCCCAGACTCTCTTGGAGACTCTCCCGAAATGAGATCTGAATCTGGTATCTCTATCGGATACAATACTGACTGGAACTCCATGCAAGACGAACTATCTCCTTCACATACTTATCTGCCAGAACTTCTGTAGTCTGACCCACCCTGAATGGTATGAAATGACTGACTGGTGAGACGATCAATGATAACCCACACAGCATTATTACCTTTGGGACTACGAGGTATGCCGTGACAAAGTCCATAGTGATGTGCTCCCACTTCATTCAGGTATTGGCAAAGGATGAAGAAGCCCAGCTGATCTCTGATGCTCAATCTTTATTTGCTGGCACACCAAGCACTTAGCTACAAACTGAGCTATCTCTCTCTTCATGGCATCCATCCAACCAAAGTGCTTCTTCAAGTCCTGTACATCTTGTTTCCTCCTGGATGTATAGAATAGGCTGAACTGTGTGCTTCCTCCAAAATCTTCTGTCTAACTTCCCCTTGGGGAACACAAAGCCTACCTCCAAAGTACAATGCACCATCCGGACGAATACAGATATCCGTCCTCAATCCAGCCTCTACCTGAGCTCGGAATGTCTGTAGCCTGGGGTCCTCCTTCTGAGCTTCCTTAATCTCATCTATCAATGAAGACTGGATCTGCAAGGTCATAAGCTGTCCTGCCTTCTCAGCTCCTCGAACCACCATCAAGTCCAATCTGATAAAGTCCTGAATCAACTCCTTCTGTTGAGTGATTTGGACTAACACTCTGTTCTCTGGCATCCTGCTCAGGGCATCTGGAACTGTATTGACCTTGCCTGGATGATATTGCAAGTCAATGTCATAGTCTGCCATCAGTTCCAACCACCCGCCTCTGCCTCATGTTCAACTCTTTCTGTGAAAAATATACTTGAGGCTCTTGTGATCTGTATATATCAGCACTTATCTCCAGAAGATAGTGCCTCCAAATCTTCAAGGCAAAAGCACTGCCGCCAACTCCAAGTCATGAGTTGGGTAATTCCTCTCATGTGGCTTCAATTGCCTAGATGCATATGCTATCACATGATCATGTTGCATAAGCACACACCCCAGGCCTTTACCTGATGCATCACTAAAGATGACCATCCCTCCTCTCCCTGAGGGAGTTCTCAAGATAGGAGCTGAAATGAGCTTCTGCTTCAACTGCTCGAAGGCTGCATCACACTCCTCTGTCCAAATACCTTACTCCTTTCCGGGTGAGCTGGGTTAACGGAGCTGCAATCCGAGAGAAATCCTGGACGAAACGTCTGTAATATCCAGCTAGTCCAAGAAAACTCTTTATCTCCGTCACCGTCCTCGGAACTGGCCAATCCTTTACTGCCTGGACTTTACTCGGATCAACTGAGATACCTTCTGCTGACACCATATGTCCAAGAAATGCTATACTGTCCAGCCAGAATTCACACTTACTCTCTTGGCATGAAGCTGCTCCTGCTGAAGTGTCTGCAACACATCCTCAAGTGTTCAGCATGCTCCCTATTGTTCTTTGAATAGATCAAGATGTCGTCGATGAAAACAACAACAAACTGATCCAAGAAGGGCGAGAACACTCGGTTCATCAAGTCCATAAACACTGCAGGGGCATTAGTGACTCCGAAAGGCATAACAAGAAACTCATAGTGGCCATATCGGGTCCTGAATGCCGTCTTCGGTATGTCCTCCTTCTTCACCCTCAGCTGGTGGTAACCCGACTGTAAATCCAATTTGGAGAACACACGGGCTCCATTAAGCTGATCAAATAGATCATCAATCCTGGGAAGGGGATACCTGTTCTTGATGGTGACCTTGTTCAATTCCCTGTAATCAATACAAAGTCTCTTACTACCATCCTTCTTGTTGGCCAACAGTACTGGAGCTCCCCATGGTGAAGTACTTGGCCTAATCACTCCCTTATCTGAATACTCCTGCAGCTGCTTCTTCAGAATCTCCAACTCCGTCGGTGCCATCCTGTACGGAGCCTTGGATATGGGAGCTGCTCCTGGAATAGTCTCGATGGAGAACTCAATCATCCTGACAGGTGGCAGTCCTGTGATCTCAGCAAACAACTCCGGGAATTCATCCCACACCGGCACCTTCTGCTTCTGAACCTCCGAAGAAGTAATCTGAGACTTTCCCTTGGTGGTCTTCACTTCTCCACTAAACTGGAACTCTGGTTGAAGTGGAATTCTAAACTTGATCTTCTTCTCCCTACAATCAATCACGGCATAGTACTGACTGAGCCAGGTCATGCCTAAGATCACGTCGTACCCTTGGTGTCTAGTACGAGCATATCTATGGCTAGACCTTATCACATAGTTCTACTGGACAGTCAGTACAAACTCGGGAGATATAACTACTCCATTCCCTGTACTTATCTCCCAATTGTGGTCTAAAACCTTAACAGGTATTGAATGTAAAGCCACAAATTTATCTGAGATGTAACAGTGGGATGCACCCGAATCAAATAAAGCGAGAACAGGCTTGCATGAACTCTGATGTTACCTGTAATCACCTCCTCTGAAGCCTCAGCCTCTGCTTCCGTCAAGTTGTAAGCCTGACCTCTGCCACGCCCTGTTGACGTCCTACCTCCTCTCTGTACTGGGCGAATGACATGCTGTGGAGGAAGGGGTGCTCTCCTCATCACCGGTCCCTGGCTTCTCTGCCCAAGTGGCCCTGGTACTGCCCGCTGTCCACTCGGTCCTGGAAGTAATGGCAAGGTCTGGTTGGCTATCTCCAATCTCCTGTGTGGACAAGCCCCTATAGAATGATCTCTGGAACCACATATCAGGCACCACCCATTTGCTCTACGGCAATTTGCTCGAGTGTGTCCTGGTTTCAGACAGAAGTTGCAGAAGGTAGATGGTTGGGCTGTCTGGTAGGAGCCGGTCTGAAAGGTTGCCTCTGAATCTTCGCTGCTCTAAATGGGCCCCCCTCTTCCCATGGGTACAAACGGCCTCTTCATGGCCTGGTTCTCTTGCTTCCTCTGTAACACCCGCTCTACAACTCTCGAGCGACGGTGGAACCTCAGAATAGGTCTTCATCTGTTGAGACATCAAGAAGGCCTGTAAGTCCAACTGCAGGCCCTGCTGAAACCTGCTTGCTCTCTTCTCTTCGTCCGTCACCATATATGGCGCGAAGCGGCTCAATCTGAGAAACTCCGCGGCATACTCGTCCACGGACTTGTTCCCCCTGCTGGAGTCTGATGAATTGCTCCTCCATATCTTTCTGCGCTGTAGCAGGGAAAAAGCGGCTGTAGAAACTCTTGGAGAACGTATCCCAAGAGATAGGTCTCTCCAAGCGGGCCTCCTCTGCAAGCCACCAAGTCCGAGCTATGTCTTTAAGCTGAATCTTGGCGACTTCAACTTGGTTCTCCTTCGGACACGGGCTGCATTTAGTAGGTCTGTCGTGTCCGTCAACCATTGCTCCGCCTCCAATGGTTTCTCGCTCCCCGTGAATATAGCAGGCTGTAGTCTTCTGAAGTCCGATACATTCCCGGGCTTCTGTCCTTCGGGGCTGCTAACTCTTGTCTAAGGAGCTCGGTCTGCTGCTGCTGATTTTCCATCTGCTGTTGCTGGTTCTGCATCTGCTGTTGTTGGTTTTCCACCATAGTCTGAATGATTCTCAGGACATCAGCATTCTCTCCTCCTACGGTCCATTGGGCACCTGCCCGATGTTGTTACGACCCGATCGTCTCTCCATACCGTATGATAACTGGAATTGGAAACAATTGAAAGGAGTTTAGGATACGAAGGAATTGATCAATGAAGGAAGCAAGAAGGACTCTATAACTTTGTACATTGTAGTTGGCATAAGCAAATTACTAGAATTTGCCACTTGATTGTACTTTAGGTTTGAGAGCCTAGGCTCTGATACCAACCTGTAACGCCCCGATTCCACGGATACGGGGACGTCACTGCGACGTATATACGTAGGTCAGAAGAAGCCCCCACGTATATACGCTAAGCATAAAAGTACAATAAGGAAACAGAGTACAACACAAAGCGTGGTATAGTCATATGCCAACTATAGAAGTACAAATACAAAGTTATACAAGTTTATGATTGTTACACTTTACAAGTGTTTTGTTTTTCACAACCAAGTCCAAAGAATATATACAAAGATATACACAAGGTGCTCACGTAGAGATGGAGACTCGTGAGCCAAAAAGAGGAGTACGGCACGAGGGAACTAGAGCTGGTCAGCCTGCTCACTGAAGTATGCCTGATCTTCCGTGGAAGGATCCACTTCGTTCCAGGTCTCGGAATCTGAATATGCAAATCCAAGGAATCAAGACCATATAAACATAGATAGCTGCAGCCAAGTGGCTAGGGACGAGTACAAGTAAGATGGGACTATACAAGTATATCAACTAACAGATATGAAAAGCATGAATAGATAAAGTCGTATAATAGATCTACAATTAACATTTTATTATTATTACTTGTCTTACTGTGATATCTAACTATGTGACCCAGCGTCCCAGAGCACATAGGTCCATATCCCAATAAAGAAAGGGGGTTATTGGAAATCAGCGGTTGTATCGACGAACTATGTTTACAGTGGACCCCGTACATACCCGGGATAACGGCCATTGATTGTTCCGTTGCTTGGTGACGGAAGCCAGCCGCTAGGCTCAACTGGAGGGACTTATGTATGCCCTTTCATGATGGTACCAGAGAATAAAGGGAGCAAGCACTCCCCTCGGTCCCCTGGAGGCCCACAGGTTAGACCGGAACATGGGTTGCACAACACTCCTAAAAGCCACTGTAAACACGAACACATCGATATCCGCATGTCTTCCCCCGGAACCCAATGTAAATGGTCTATTTTATACAAAAGTCGAGTCTATCATGCTTGATGTAATGATGGCATGATAAGGTGGAGATGTATATTAAATTAACAAGTCCTAACATGAAAATACATGGTAACAAGTCATGGAGTATAAGTGTGTGAGATCCAACGAGTAATATGTCATGAGGTATCGATTATGAAGCATAAACATGAACAAGTATCACATCACATGCAAGAGGTTAAAGTCCAAAATCAGAAAAGGAAACAACTAAGGTAAATAGCCAGAATTAGTCGACTAGGTGGGAGATTAGTCGACTAATAAGGGTCTTCAGTCGACTAATAGTCCGCAGGAGTCGACTAAAGTGGTTTTCCAGAGAGTTTGGTAGTCGACTTGGGTTGGAAGGGTAGTCGACTTGGTGAACTATAAGTCGACTAACGGGTACGCAAGTCGACTAAATCTGTGATATAAAAGTTGGGATTAATTTCCGGGACATGTTGTCGACTAGGGTACTAGGGTACTATGTATAGTCGACTAGAGGTCTCTGGTCGACTAATAATTTGGGATAAGTCGACTAGAGCCGAGAGTTGGTAATTTTTTGGTTCAAGGAAAATTAGTCGACTAGGGGTCAAAATGTAGTCGACTAGGGGGGTCTAGTCGACTGGTAAAAATGGGTTAGTCGACTAAAACTGTGAAAATCAGAAAAGCTACGTAAAGTGGGTTAGTCGACTAGTGTCTCTAGTCAAGTCGACTAATCCTGGAGAAAACAGAAAACAGAACAGAATTTCAGATGGTTGTTTGTCTAAAAAATGGGATTTTTATGACACAAGTGTATATGAATGATCTTCATGTACAAAAGAAGTGATCTAGTCTTAGTGAGTAAAATACTCACAAGGAAGGTTATGAGGTTCTACGAGTCTTGAAGGATCGGTTGCCGACGATGTCACCAACTAGGTCTTTGGCGATACCTCCGACGAAGTGAGATGCGATCCAAAACCAGAGTGTGGTAGCTTGAGAAGAAGATGGTGAAGGCTTTGAGGTGGTTGGGAGTTAGGGATTGAGATGGAGAAGTGAAAAAAGAGAAAAGAATTGTAAGGGAAAGTTTATATAGGATTTGATTTTTGTAAAGGGGATGAAATTAAAGAATTGGAGAGGGGTTTTGTGCAAATAGGGGAGGATGGGGTTGTCTCCCTTGGCCAATGGTGGCCGGCCAAAGAAGAGAGAGAAAGAGAGAGGAATTGAAGGGCATTTATGAGGAAGGGTGTGGAATTTTTAGATTTTGAAGGAGAAGATATTTTGGGAAGTTGGTGGAAGGAAGAAGAAAGAAAAAGGAAAAAGAAAAGGAAAGAATTTGTAAAAAGAAAAGATTTTTCTTAATTTTGAAAAATGAAAATATTGAAAACACTGATTCCCGGGTTTAAATCGAGAATGCGGAAACATTTCGGAAAATACCGAAATCGTCCGAAATTCAAGTATCTCGGAACGACTCGTAATTTTTACCAAAAATCAAGAATAATATAAGAAGACGTATAGTGAAATCCGTTTGAAGAAATACTTTATAGTTTTGGAACTAAAATTCCCGGAATCAGTTAACTACCGACTCCGTTGGAATTTTCATAAATTTATAAAATTCTAAAAAAAAGTATTTAGATAAGAAATGTCATTCTAAGAAATAATGTCTAAAAGATTCTCTTGAAATTCCTAACTGTTTGGGAATTAAATTCCAGGAATCGATCAGCGATACTGGTCGACACCGGTTTTGAAGAAATTCATTTTATTCTAGAAAATTCCAGAATTCACCTAAAATCTAATATATTAGAAAATGATATTTGAAATTGAAATTGGTCAAATACGGGAAGTAAATCGAAAAATACGATCGAAAATCAGAATACGCAACTTAGTACGTATTTCGGAAACGGGGTATTACAGGTTGTTCTGCCATCAAGAAGTGTTCATGAATGCAAGCAACGTGACCTTAGTTTTTAATGGAGCTTGTGTAGTCCAAATCTACTGAAAACAATTATCTCTTCTCAGTAGCCAGTAAGGCTTCTATAAAAGGAATTGATAGTGAAAAGACCATTTTACTTTAGTTTCCATTGTCGGATACCTAGAATAGTGGTGGGAGAGATTTTTCTGTTGGAGTAGGGGAAGGAGATTGTTGAGATCATTGGAAAGGTGTTAGAATGATAATCTTCTAAATTGAGAAGCCCAAATCAATCTTCCATTCAATAGACAAGTTTGAGTGTTCACCGTTGTCAATGGAACCATTGCAAGCATAAATAGATTGGAGAATGTGAAAGCAAAGGGTATCATTACCCGCCGATGGTCGAGTCAAATCTTGTTGAGCAACCGTTCACTACTTCAATTTTGATTCCAACAGCAAATGCCATAGAAGTCTTGAGAATTTCTCTCCAAAAGAGAGAAACATGCCCAAGGATAGAATTATTCAAATCATGAGGTTTTCGTCTTCTATGGTAATTATGTAAAATAAGAGGCACCCACGGAGTATGTGTATATCATGAAAAAGTCTCTGCCACCACTTGGACATGAGAGCGAGATTGAAGGCCCGGAAATTACTAACACACAAACCATCTTGATTTTTAGGAGAGCAAACAAGTTTTCAATTTATCAAACAAAGCCCTCCATGTATATCCTTGTGCCTTTTCAAAAAAAACCCCGTGAATACGGTCAATGTAATGAATCACGCACTCCGAAAGATAGTAAAGACATGAAATGGAGAGGCAAGATGACAATGCAGAGTTCACAAGAATGAGTATACCTTTCCTCGAATGACTATTACCTTTCCAAGGAGCAAGATTCTTCTCAACCTTCTCAATAAAAGGTTGTCAATCTTCTCTTGTAAGTGAGGTCACTTTGATTGGTAGTTCAAGATAAGTAAATGGGAACGTGCCGAGATTGCATTTGAGAATTACAACGACTCTCATACGCATATCTTCACATCTACTCAAGTTGTAAACAAATGATTTGTGAAATTTGATTTTTAGACCAGTCATCATCTCAAATGCATAAGTAGTAGCTTGAGGGAATGAGAGATTTAGCATCTCCTAGCACAAGTTGGAGGGTGTCCTTGGCATAGTGGAGACTTACAAGATCATTCAGCCACGTGAATGGACTAACCTTTTGGATGTTACCATTACTACCGGCAAGAGAGAGGATCTTGTAAGAGTGTCGGTAATAAGAATGAAGAGGTAAGGGAGAGCAGGTCTCCTTGTCTAAGAACCTTACGGTATTGAATATACTTGTCTGGCTTCTCATTAACAAGGATGGATGATATCCCAAGAGTAAACAAGCTTTGATTCATCCAATCCATTGTTGCCCAAGCCCTCTTGCTAATAATACTCAAAGAGAGAGTCCCAATTAACAGAATCAAAGGCATTTTTGAAGTCAAGCTTGAGGAAGAGCGCCTCAACATTGAAATTGTGTGAAGTTGCAAGAATCTCATGAGCACAAGCCACACTATCAAGGATGTATTTGTTCTAAGTGAAAACCGATTGGAGTTGATCCACAAGGAGGTGGATGTGAGAACGAAGCCGGTTAGTAAGAACTTTAGAGATGATCTTCAGCACGATATTGAGGATACTAATAGGCTCATTGACTATAAAAACTCTCTCTTCTTTGAAATGAAAGCAAAATGCATAGTTGAGACATCAGAGGTCCACGGTGCCATTGTAGAGTTGGTTGAATAGAGAGAGAATATCAGGATTGTCAAGATCTCAAAATTTCTGAAAAAATATAATAGGGAATCTATCCTGACCCATGGCTTTTTCTTTATTAGTATCAGACAAAGATTTGACTTTTGTGCTCAAAGTCCAAGACAAACAAAGAGGAGAATTATAGGGGCCGTTTGGATTCAAGGAATTGGGTGGAAGCGAGAAGTGTCTTTTCCTATTTTCGCTGTTAATCCAACACCAGAAAGGAAAATGAAAAAAATTCTTTTCCTTCTATCTTTTCTCTTTTACACAACTATTTCCTCACTTTCAGAGTGTTACTAATTTTGTGGTCATGTAAATCTCATTTGTAATAAGTTGTAGTATAAAACAGTTAATTTTTTGCTTATGTAAATCTCACTTGCATTCTAATTACAGTTCACTTTTTATTTTTCTTAATTAATTTTATTTCAATTTATTTTGCGGTCAACTTTGTGGTCAACTTTTCTATTTTACTTACAAATTGCCATCCAAACACCGGAAAAGACATAATATTTTTCAAACCACACTTTCCAATAACATCCAAACACCGAAAAACTTGCTAACTAATTCTCAAGTTCTAAAGGGTACTATTAACACTTTCTCACTTCTTCACTTTCTCACTTCCACCTTAACCAAACAGGCAAAGAGAAACTCAAGGAAAAGGTCTTAACATAAACTCAGCAGTTCTCCCTTTCCTCATTCTCAACTAATAAATTGACTTCTGTGTCACTGTTAATACAAAATTTGCTGTGAGCACGCATTTGGTTACTCGTTTGTTAGTAGAAAATGAGAATAAGGGTCTGTTTAGTTGTCGTAACTGGCCGTAATTCGTAGTTGTAATTGGTAAAGTCTTTTACAATTGTAAATGAGTTACATGTATGTAAATTTTACGGTGTTTTGGTTGTAATATAAAATTGTAAAGTAGGAAAGTGTATTTTACTTTACGGTGTTTGGTTGTCGTAATGTATATAAGTCGTAAGTGAAAAAGTTGACCACAAAATTAACTATTTGGTGATTTTAAAAGTTTTAATACTGCAAATAAATATTAAAAAAGTTAAATATTAAATTTTTTTAATATATTAAAAAAATATTATAAATTTGTATTACCACAAAATTAATTGTAACTGGGCTGTAAGTGAGTGATAACTGGATTGCAAGTGAGTGTTAGTTGAGTTACGTAAGTCTTTTATGAATTACGGTCCAAACAAATGCCGTAGTTGTAACTGGGTAGTAAGTCATTTACGAATTACGGAGTTTTACGCGAAACAAACGGCCCCATAGATGAGGAGGATACAACCAAGGTTCGCAGAGAGAACACTGAAAACCAATTTAGGTAATCGAGAGCACAGAAATAGCGGGCAAGATTCAAATCCTCTCGTATTCCCTGAATGCCTTCTCAGTATTTTGATTGTTTATATGATTGAGGTGAAAGAAGATTCATTGATGTATACACATATATACACAATCAATATTCAGATCCTCTCATAGGTTCTCAATAGAAGTAGAGGATAATCGTCTAAGCATTGTGATTGTTCTTCTTGTCCACTGACAACGCGCGCAATTTGCCACAGTGAGACTGAACTGCTCCTATATATTGTTCGAGGGAGGAGGATTAAGATTTGGATTCTCTCATGCAAATTCAGCCTGAACTTGTTTAGTTTCAATGAGTTGCAGAGTCACCTGCATCGTCAACGCCCCAAGATCACTACATCTCCATCTCTACTTCTCTTCTAGATGTAACAGGAGTGGCCGGGCGTATCGATATGCCTCTGGTGTGCTGGCAAGATTTGATTTCAGTTAAAATTGAAGAAGTCCAGAAAGAAATGAAAATTTGTGGGGACTGCATTGCGCCTGCTGAGAATAGTCAACGTTTAACCTTAAGCGTGCGCGGTGTTTCATTGTCATTGTGTGCCCGGTGTTCATTTTGGCATTTTCGCAAGCAGCTTGCGGGCACGAAGAGAATGGATGCGATAAATTTTAGCCCGCCCGTCTCCGGTCATTTTCATTCTCTTTGTCAAACATGCTCTTCTTCTTATTCTGCAGATTTACAAGAGGGGATTTATTATGTGGTGGCATCTGTTGGGCTTTGCTGGAGGTCCACATAAATACCAGAGTATGCCGAAGAACAATCACAATTAATCAAGATCAAAACAAACGAAAAAGAATGTGAGAAAATGCAGCTTTAACGAGGTTCAACAATTGCTTACGTCCTCTGGATAGAAGGGGGGAGAGATCTTATTCAAATCACCAATTCAAGTTACAATCAATGGGTACAATACCCTCTTTATATAGCCAGAGAATCCACGAAAAATAAAAAACCAAGAGATCTGAATTCGGGTCAGAAATGAATTCAGAATCCAATTCAAATCAGTCCAGACCCGCCTGTCGGTCGACTGAGCATCGACCACTAGTTATTCAGTTGCGCAGCTCATCATTCTGGTTGGTCGATTGGGCGGTAAATCTGGGCCTATGCTGCTCTTTTGGGCGGTTGATTGATGCATACTTTATTCTCCTGTGTGCACGTCTGTGCATGGCCGATCGATCGGGCCTCTATCTTCAACAATGCTTTGTCTTCTTAAGTCTTGGCACGTCGTTGAACTCCAAACACTGGCTCTCTCTCAAATGAGTTAAAAAACTCTACCAACATGATTTTAGACTCTCTCCATACAATTCTCCACCTCAGTGAATATTTCTCAAATCTGAGCCGAACACAATGAATCACCATGTCAACTCAACCATGCTGCACTAATATGGCTGCCTACATACCCCCTACCCTAAGGATCAAGCCATCCATAATTCATCCAAATGAGCTCCACCGAACATAAATGACTGGAAGGATATGGAGTAATTTCTTACAATGTGCGAATTTTACTCCCGCACAACAACCTTGACAAGCATATCGGTGGGATTCTCCTTTGTGTGAATCTTTTTTAACTTGATGTCACCCTTATCAAGAATCTTCAACAAATGGAACCTGATGTCAATGTACTTCGTCCTTACATGATATACCTAATTTTTTACCAAACAGATAGCACTAAAGGTATCATAATTGATCAAGGAATCACAATTGATCTTCAATATTCTTGATTAATCTTCAAGTCATCAAGCAACCCTTAAAGCCAAATTGTCTCTTTCATAGCCTCTGTCATGGCCATATACTCTGCCTCTGTAATAAACAAAGTGACAGTAAACTGTAGAATAGAGTACCAACTCACAGGTGCTTGAATAAATGTGAATACATATCCCGTCATAGACCGGCGCTTGTCATGGTCTCCCGCATAATCGAAATTAACATATCTGATACACTCTTTCTTACCCGTAGTATCCTTCACAAACACTAAACCAACCTTTATTGTATCTTTGATGTACTGTAGAATCCACCTCACTGCCTCCAAATGACCCATATCGGCTCGTGTACATATCTGCTAGCCATTGAACAACTTGTAACAATCAGTCTTGTACACATCATTGCATACATCAAATTATCAATTGCGCTAGCATTTATTACGTGAGACATATACTCACATTCTGCAACTGTAGTAGGAGACATAGTAGTTTTTAACTTGAAGTGAGGGCCAACGGTATACTTACATATTTTGTATCCCCATTAATGTTAAACTTCTAAAGAATCTTTTGCAAATACCCCTTCTGTGTCAAGCAAACCTTATCACTTTTTCGGTCTCTCTTAATCTCATGCCTAGTATCTTTTTTGCTTCACCAAGATCCTTAATCTCAAATACGGAAACAATTGTTTCTTCAATTTATCAATAGCGGATCTACTCTTAGAAGCAATGAACACATTGTCTACATACAATAGTAGATAATATACTCTCTATCATGTAGCTTATTATAATAAACACATGGGTCCTAATGACTTCGTATGTACCTCTTGCATCTAATGAAGTTGTCAAAACGGTTGTCCCACTGCCTTAGTGCACATCATTTCTCTTCCTGCAGTTTTGAATCCCGTAGGCTGAGTCATAAAGATCTCCTTATCAAGATATCCATGGAGAATGGTGTCTTCACATCAACGAGATCATGCTTCAATTCGTACTGTGTCACCAATGCCAATAATATCCTAATAGACGAGTGTTTTACAATGGGTGAGAATACCTCGTTGTACTCAATGCCTTCTTACTGTACGTAACCTTTAGTTACCAATCTGGCCTTGTAGTGTACTGTATCACCATCTAGAGATCCTTACTTCTTCGCGAACACCCACTTCCAACCAATAGCCTTATTTCTCCTGTGCAATTCTGTCAATTCTAAATATCGTTCTTGTGAAGGGAGTTTATCTCTTCCATCATAACATCCTTTTACATCTTGAACTCAGAACTTAATTTAACTTTCCAATATGTAAACGGGATTTCCTCTTCAACGATCAAAAGAGCATAGGCCATAATTATATATGTAGTAAGTCAACTGGGCTTATATGGATTTCTTCGGGCTCTTTCAACTGCAGTAGAATCTTAGACATTACCCATAATATGTCCTTGATCCTCAAAATCACCAGCATTCTCATCAGTTAGATGATCATCACCATGTGTCACTTCAGGTGTGATCTCGAATGATACTGAGCTATCTGAAGATGGTGGAGTAGCATCACTCCCACCTGATGCAATATTTAGTTGGTCTTCTCACTCTTCACTTACTGAGAGTTCATAGGTTTCATCATTGAAGCCTTGTCAAATGTGACATCCCTTTTCAAGACGATCTTCTTGTCCTTTGAATCTCAAATCTTGTAGCCTTTTACACCTTTCTCGAAATCTATGAACACACCTTTCCTCGTTCTAGAACCCAAGTTGTCTTTCTTGACATGGTAATAGGCCAAACAACAAAATATCTAAAGCGAGTCTTAGTCTTGAGTAACATTTCTGACCAAACTTCAAAAGGAGTTTCTACCTCCTATCACATATGAAGATAACCTGTTGATGAGATGGAAAGCACATAATGCCTCAGCCCAAAAACATTATGATAATCTGGTGTTAGATAACATGCAACGAATCTTCTCCAACAAAGTCATGTTTCATCCTTTCTACCACCCTATTCTGTTGCAGTGTCTCTCTATTGTGAAGTGTCTCTCTATGCTCTCATCGCGCATAGCTGTTAGGAAAGAATCTCTAGTGTACTCTCCATCATTGTCTGAACAGAGTACTTTAATCTTTCTTTCCATGTTCTTTTTCCATATTCTTTTCCATCCCACAAACAACTCTAGAATTTTCCCTTTGTGTCTCATGGTATATTCCCACCAGCACATAGAAAAATCATTAATAAACAATTCAAAGTAGTGGTTACTTTCAATAGATGCAGTCTTAGTAGTCCTCAAGATTTATGTGAATATAGTCAAGAATTCCATCGGTGTAATGAATACCAATTTTAAATTTCACCTTGAATTTCTCGTCGATGACGCAGTGCTCACAAAACTCTAATTTGCGGGTCTTAACACCCTTTAAACCTTTTTTTGCTAGATCTTGCAAAGACTTTTCACCTATATATCCGAGTCTCATGTTCATTGTCGGGTACAATCATCATCTGAACTAATAGAAGTTGCCACTTGTCAAGTAACTATATTACTCTTCAGGTAATAGAAATTATTACATCGGATGCCCTTCAACACAACATCGAGCCTCTAAGCATCTCGAGAACATCATCTCTACTAGATATCTCTAGAACCAATATTTTCAAAGCACATCCGAAATAAGATTTTTCTTCAATTGAGGTATATACCTCCCATCCTTCAGTTTCACACCATCCCATCAAATATCTTGATAATGACTGCACCTATCCCTTCCATGTTGCATCCATAATGATGGAGCAATAATCTAGCTTCTCGAAGCTAGAAAACTAATCCCTATTGGGACACACATGATAGGTATCACCTGTATCCATATCCACTCAAAATTACCTGAGTAGCCAACAGAAGGAGGAGTGACTGCGAATGAGAATACAGATGAGTCCGGATCTGATCCATCTTCATGTGAAGTACATCAACCTATGTAATGACCACCTTGTGAGATTAGCCCCAGGCTTCTCCTTCTTTTATCCTTGATCTTTGGACAATCAACCTTTTAGTGTCCCATCTCTTTACGGAAGACACACTGATTATTCTTCAGATCTCTAAAACACAGCTCTGGACTTCGATTTTCACGATCACATTTGCCTTTTCAACTGAACTTCTGTCTCTTACCGTTAAAATTCCTGCCGATGTACTAGTAGAGGACTCTTTGTCCTTCCTTCTTAATTCATAATTTACAAGAGAAGAAAAAACTTCATTATAGCTAAGAGATTGTTTATCATTGATTAGGGTGAGAATGAAGGTCTCGTAGTCCTCGTTAGGAAGAGAACTCAAAGAATCAACATCTTGTCCTCATCTTTGATCACCTTATCCACGTTAGCTAAGTTCATAAGAAGCTTCATGTAGTTATTCATATGTTCACCATCGAGATACCTTTCTTCAATTGAAGAGATAAATTCTCCTCTTCAGATTCAATTCTCCTCTTCAGATTCAAGCGGTTCTCTATACTCTTGGTAAAATACTTGCTCTCTAGGATCTCTCAAATCTTCTTCGTTGAAGTCTCAGTTATCACATGATACTTGATATTTTATGTTAAAACGATCTTATGATGCCACACGTCATCCTATTCATCTTATTCCAGTCCTTCTCAGAAGTTTCCTTTGGTTTTCTCTCTAAATGTAGAGCATCTTCGATGTTGATTTCTTTTAGCTCATCCTCACATCACAATTCTACATATTGAAATTGTTCGTGTCATCAAACTTCACTATATATATCTTTGACTGATGAATATTCACGATTTTCACCATGGGTTGACTATTCCTGACCATCTCCTCCAGCAAATTCAACAAAGCAATACAGAAATAATTAGTGAAAATAATTCTAAATAGATAAAGGTCAATCTTTACCTCCAAACGAAACCATCGATAAGTTTTCAAGGCGATCTGCTCCACCCAAACGGTCTCCTTAACGAAACCTAGAAAGCTCTGATACTTGTTGGGATCTCCTGGAGGTCCAATGCAAACACCAGAGTATATCAAAGAACAATCACAAATAAGAAAGAACCAAACAAATGAGAAAGAATGTGAGAAAAACACGGATTTAACGAGGTTAAGCAATTGGCTACGTCCTCGGGGCAGAGCGAGAGAGAGATCGTATTCAAATCACTAATTCAGGTTATAATCAATGGTGATAATACCCATCTTTATATAGCAAGAGAATCCACAAAGAAAGGAAATAATAAATCTGAATTCAGGTCAGAAACGAATCTAGAATCCAACTCGGAATCAGCTCAGACCCTCCTGTCAGTCAACCACTCGGTCGACTGACCCACGTAGCAGTTTATCGAGCATTGACTGCTAGTTATTTAGTTGCACAATCCATCATTCTGATCGGTCGACCGGGCGATTGATCGACCCCACCTGGGTCTGTGCTGCTCTTATGGCGGTCGACTGTTACATACCTTTTCTTCCATGTGTGCTCGTCGTCGTACATGGAGGTCAACCGGGTAGTCGATCAGGTCTCTGTCTTCAGTAATGCTTTGTCTTCTTCAAGTCTTGGGTATGCCGTTAAACTCCAAACTCTGTGCTATTTTCTCCAATGAGTTAAAAAACTCTACCAATAAGATTTTAGACTCTCTCCCCATAGATTCTTATTAAATAGATGATGATATAAGACTTTATAAACTAAGAATTTATGTTCTATAAATATAAATCAAACTTCGAAAGAGTTTTGGTCACATTGGAGATATACGTGAATTAGGAAAAACGAAGGGTAACCTGGGATTTAGCAGCAACCGCTATTTTTTTGGGGATCTGGATGGAATGTAACAATATAATATTTAATAAAGGGTCCAGAACAGCCAACCAAACTTTTTTATTTGCTTGTCATTCTTCTCTTATTGACAGAATCTTCTCACAGATAATTCCAGGGAGGCAGCAAGGAGAGTCCTATGTGAAAAGAGAGAGATTATTACCTAAGAAGCAGACAGGATTGCTGGATTGCCATAGGTCGAGTCGACGAGGAGATCGCGAAGGAAGTCGACGACGGAAGGCAAAGTGGACAGCAGCAGAAAACAGCAGCAGCAGCAGAATCAGGAGGGTCGGTTCGACCGGCCCGGTCGACCGACGTGCACAACATGCACAGAGGTTGGAGCGGTCGACCGGCCCGGTCGACCGCAGTGCCTGACTGACAGATCCCAAGTCTCGGGTTTTCTGGGTCGACCGGCCCGGTCGACCGGAAAAACCCTGACTGACAAACCCAACTCTTGGGTTTCTTGGGTCGACCGTCACGGTCAACTGGTATAAGGAAGTCGGTCGACCGGCCCGGTCGACCGACAGTCGGTTCTGGGTTAAATCTGCTGATCCGCTGTATGAGGTATTCAAGCCTATGTTGACTCTAGGGTTTGAAGACTCTGCGAAAAAGTATTAGCCCTAAGTTCTCTTGCATTCAAAGAGACTTAGAGCCATTGTAATCATCTTCCTAATAGAAATCTCTCCGTTGATTGCCCCGAGGACGTAGGCATTCAGGCCGAACCTCGTTAAATCTCGTCTTTGTGATGTGTGTGTTCTTCGTGTGATTGTTGGGCTGTTCTTTGTGCTGGAGATCGTGGGATTCTCTATTATTTTGGTTGTTGTGATTGGATTGCGTTCGCACAACTCAGAGCTTCCGGGTTGCACTTGGGATTTCTGAGGATTCGAAGGGCTCGAGATCTGATTCGGTGGAGATCGTGTGTCGATCTCAGATCAGAGGTAATGGGGTTCGTGGAGATCGTGTGTCGATCTCAGAAGGACTCAAGGAGGGCTCGTTGAATCGGTGGTGAAGTAGATCTGGGGAGAAACTCGATCTAGGGTTTCAAGGGACAGGTAAAAATCTGATTTTTATTTGTGTTGGGATCTATTTCAAGTTGGTGATTACTTCCGCATAGATAGAGAATTAGGAAAATCTCAATGGCAGAAGAAACTGCATCTGTTAAGGCAATGAACAATCACCCAAGAATTGAAGTTGTTAAGTTTAATGGGACTAACAATTTCGGCATGTGGAGATGTGAGGTTATGGATGCGTTGAATGCATCAAACTTCGAAGACACTCTCCTATTGGAGAGGAAGAAGAACACTATCACTAATGAAGACTGGGCGAAGATGAACAGATCAGCATGTGGCTTGATACGTTCATGCTTGTCACAAGACATAAAATACCTTGTGCAACATGAGACGTCAGCGAAGAAACTGTGGGAAACTCTTGAAAAGAAGTACCTGAAGAAGAGTGTAGAGTCCAGGCTGCAGCTTAAGAGTAAGCTGTATCAGTTCAGGATGAAGAAGGGGAGTATAGTCAATGAGCACATCAACCGATATACGAAGCTTCTTACAGATCTGCTGAATGTGGATGTCACGGTAGATGAGGAAGATAAGCAGTCATCTTTCTGAATTCACTTCCTGCAGAGGAGTACGAGACATTCACAGTGACCTTCATTAATGGAAGGCAGAGCTTGGATTATGATAAGGTGTCGTCTGCACTGATGAGTTATAAGACAAGAGAAGGAGAGGCATCCTTCTCAGTCAGGGTCATCGGCGGAGGCATTGGAAGTAAAAGGCAGAGGTTCATCAAGGAAGGGAAGGAGATTAGAGGAAGATCGAAATCCAGGCCAGGTTTCAGAAATCTGAAGAGGAATCAGTGTGCCTTGTGCAAGAAACTAGGACACTGGAAAGCAGAATGCCTAAGGCCAAAGATAAGAAGGTGGAGTCAAGACCGAGGCGAATCTTACACAGGCGGATGGATCGGATGATGACTCTTCGGTGTTCTCTCTCTCAGTTACTACCCTTACTTCTTGTAACTCAGATAGTGTTGAGTGGATCTTGGATAGCGGAGCCACCTATCGTGTGTGCCCGAACAGGGCCTGGTTTTCTAGCTTTGAGAAGCTGGATGGATGTTACACGGTCATGGGAGATGACCATCCGTGTAATATAGAAGGGATGGGTACAGTTCGCATCAAGATGGATGATGGGATAGTTCGAGAGTTGAAGGAGATGAGGTATGTACCTCATCTAAAAGGAATCTTATCTCAGTTGGCACTTTGGAAGCATCGGGCATGGTGATATCTGTTCGAGATGGCGATCTCAGGATGATCAAGGGCTCGATGGTGGTGATGAAGGGCGTCCGCCGAGGAAATCTCTACTACTTGAAGGGTAGTACGATTACAAATCAGGTGGAGACTTCGAGTTCTTCAGATGTTGGTGTTGGCCCAAAGGCCTATCACTCTAGTTTTGATGATGATCAACTCATGTAGTTATATTTGCTAATGATCTTGTTTAATTAGTGACAGATTCCTTATTAAGATCTTAGTAGGTGCAAAGCTCAACAAAGGATTAAATGTCAAGATTTGGAGCTAGCACGGGGTGATCCAAGGAGCTTTGGATCAAGCTTGGACCAGTCAAGAAGATGAGAAGCCTTCAAGGGAAGACTTCAAGAGGATGAAGACTTGTGTCTAGGTATAAGATTTTTATTTGTTTTAGATAAAAATGTAAAGGATAGAATAGATTGGTGGATTGCTCAAGTCATATCACACACACTCTTGAGATTTAATTGTCTTTTCATAAAAGAATTTTTAGTTAGAAAAAACTCTTTCATTTTGGTAAAAAGGTTTTTCATTGGACAAAATACATGTCTTGGTTTTTGATGTTACCTATATACATATCTTTCAAAACCAAGTTTAGTGCCTTATGTCAAAAACTAGATATTTCATCTTGATTGTGTAGTGGATCATATCCATACACACTATACTTTAAATGAACTCAAATATCTTGTTTTTGTATTTTGTGAAGTTATGGAAAAACAAGTTTTAGAAAAACATATTTTTAGAAAAACAGTTTTTATTGTGATTAAAACTATTTTTTAGATTTACTGTGAATTTATGGGATTTTTATTGAGTGAAAAGACCTATTTCAAATCCCGTAACTGTGCGACCTGGAACTGGCTGACAGGCCTTTCCGGTCGACCGAGTCGGTCGACCGCTCCATGGCCGGTCGATCTCGCGGTCGACCGACGTGCACAGACTTGTGCACGTCTGGCAGCACAGTGGCCGGTCGACCGCTGGAGACTGCGGTGCTCACGGGTAGATTCGGTCGACCGGGCCGGTCGACCGCAGAGCCCCAACGGTCGGATTTTTGACCGTTGGCGGTCGAACGACCCGGTCGACCGACTGTACTGACAGAACCCAACGGCTAGGTTTCTGGCAGCCTATAAATTGGGGTTTTGTCATTGTTTTCAACCAAGATTTTGGAGACTTCTTGAGCCTGTTTTTCTGATACTTTGAGAAGAGTTTTCTCCACAAAATAGAGAGCAAATACTTCCATCTTAAAGGGAGTTTTTATCAAGAGAGTGTAAAAAGTGATTCTTTGAGTTTTCCTCCATAGCTTTCTTTCCTTGCTTTCCACACAAACACTTGAGCATCCATTGAGCTATTCATCCTATAGGTGTTGTAGTGAGAGTTTTTGTAGGTGATCAAGTGTTTAGATCACCAAGATTTCATCTTGTACTTTGAGGAGACGGGCAAGTGTGCTCATGGTTGTTTAGGGTTCGGGTGCGAACTCTTGTGGCTTGAGGTGCGGCCTCGACGAGCCGGTGGGCTTGTGGTGTGTAAGGGACTTTGGGAGTCCGAGGGCTTGTAGGTGTTGCGGCACCAAGGAGAGATCCGGTTGGATCGTGCATAGTGGAAATCCTTCGTGTGTCGAAGGCGGGGATGTAGAGCAAGTGTGCTCGAACCTCGAAACATACCCTTGTGTTTGCGATTGCTCTTTCTCTCTCTCTCTTGTCTCTTATTTATATCTTGCATTCAATTATTGTCTATCTTTATATGCATGATATTCACTTGTGCTCATATTTGCTATACTTGCTTGGGATTGTTGTTAACACTAGTATTCAACCAAGAGAGCTAACGCGGCACCTCAACCCATTCAAGAGGAATCTAGAGGAGCTTGTCCAGAGCCTCGCAAGGGGAATTCGGCAACACTCTTGTGTTATACATAAGTGTTCAATTAAAAGAAGTTTTATTTGGTCAACTTAGTTTTAATTCCACATTATTTGTTCATAAGTGACCATTAGATTAGCCATCACCTATTCACCCCCCCTCTAGGTGATCTTACAATTGGTATCAGAGCCAAGTGCTCTTGATATTGGTCTAACAACCTAGAGTTAAAGATCCTACTTTTAGGCTAATCACAATATTTGTACACACACCATGGACTTCATGTCACCACCCACCTTTGACATCCTTAACATCCAAATTTGAAAGGTTAAGATGTCATTGTACTCAAAGCCTTAGGATTTCATGTCTATCTTGCCACTACTAATAATGCTTATTTTTTAGATGGTAAGAACATTGAGGCTAATGCAAAAGCCCTTCATGCTATTAAGTCAACCCTAAATGATGATTATTTATCTAGGGTTTCTAATGTTGAATCGGCTTTTGTAGTATGGAACATCATCACCTCCCTCGGCGAAAAAGATCTATACTATGCGGGGAGCGATTCGGACGTTGGAAGCGACATCTCCAACGTATGCTATATGGTCCAAGGGGATAACCCCCTTGAGGTAAACTCCGGATCTAAGGATGAGGATGTTAATATGTCATATGATGAGCTTAATACATTTTGTCAATTATTGCTTGAGAAATATGACATGATTAAAAAGAATAATAAAAATTTGAAAAGGAATTACTTGCATGCATAAGGAACATGACTCATATAGAAATAACATTGCATGCTTAGAAAAAGATAATGAAAGTTGGAAAAAGAAATTTGATTGCATGCATGTAGAAAATGATTCTTTTAGAAATAAACTTGCATGTTTAGAAAAAGAAAATGAGGATTTGAAAAATGAGAATGTTTCCTTGATTGCTAAATTGAATGATTTATGTGAAGGGAACACTATTTTGAAAAATAAGATTGATTTGGTGGAAAAACAAAGGAAGATGTTTTTCAAGAAAATATCACTTTGAAAAGAAAATTTGTTGAAAAAGAAAAAGATTTTGTTTCACAAAAGAAAAGGAAAAATGATCATATATCTCATCATGCTTTACATGCCACCACAAATGAGATAAATGTTATGAAAAATAAAATGGATAATTTGAGTTCAACTTTGAACTCTTGTGCATTTAATCATACTAAGTTGGAGTCAATGTTTTCAAAGAAACAAACTCCTCATGTTCATGCACATCACTCTCATCATCATGCTTATGTTGCACAACATGATCACACTCCTACACATAAGCATACTAAGGTGTACGTATGTACACATTGTGGCCGCAAAGGCCATTTAGCAAAATTTTGTTTTGATAAGAAACCTCATTTATATTTTGCTAAGTATAAAAGATTTTGGGATCCTTACAATAAAGCTAACCCCAAAGGACCCAAGAAAGTATGGGTACCAAAACCCCCACCCTTTGATTTTGATGTAGGTGAGGGCTCTCACAAACGTGAGAGGATTGGTGCCTTGATAGCGGATGCAATGGACATGATGGACAAACCTTTGGATGCATTGCTATCAAGGAAATTTTGGTGGGTCAACCACCATGCTAGGAGCTTTGGAGTTGGTAACAATTTCTAAACTCCTATTTCATTATGCACATGCTTTTAATTTCATGTATCATATAGCATTTTTTTTGGTGCTTCATGTGGCATTTACATGCTTAAATGTAGAATGTGTCAAAACTTACATTTATACATATATGAATAGTGAACTACAATTGACTCATATATATTTGAACTTCATGCTCACTTGTATCCACTATATGCATATGTATAGGCTAGTTTTGATGATTCGGTCATTTATACTTGTTATGCCAATCTTTGATCTTACTTCATGTATATGTGTGTTTAATTCAAATCTAATAAATATACATGTATACCCTTGAGTCATTTGCCTTCATGCAATATATATTGGACTCTTTTCATATTTGGGATATGTATGCGTATTGTTAGAATTGGATAAATCATACATATACCATGAAGATTAGTATTTTAAATAAATAATAATAAAAAAAATGATTTTTCATTTGTACAACAAAAATGTGATTTATGATCTTTTTGAGCTTGAATGACTATTTTCATAAAGCATTGCTAAATACAAAATACTTTATGAAAAATATATGATTTGTTTTAAGATGAAAAATAAGATTTTCATGATTCATGCTTCACTTTCTATTTTCATGAAAATACCATTTACATAACCTTTGAACACTCATCTTTTATGATAAAGATAATTTTTGAGCTTTATGGACTATGAGTGCTTGAACTTTTATGTATTTAGTATTATTCATGAAAAACATTTGACTTTGTATTTTTGAAGGATCTTTAACTAGTTTGTCAAAAATCCATTTAAACTAGTTATCTATTCACATGATCCTATTTGTAATCATATGGATAATTCTTTTGTATTTTCAAAATTTATTTGATGCTTCATGATTTGAATATTAGTTTAAATGTTAGCATTTGTCAACACTTGGATTTATACTTATACACATTATGGATCACAAATAAATCTATATATGATTGGGTTTGAATGCTTATTTGTGCCCATTAGGTGTGTTAGTATAGCCTAAGTTTTGATGATTATTACATTTTAAACTTGTATTCCCATTTTGGATTTATGCTATGATCATGTGCTTTCATTTCATGTATATGTTTGTCTTGCAAAATATTAAGATATACATAGATAACTCTTGAGTCATTTGCCTTTCATGCAAATCTATATATAGACTCAAATGTGTTTTAAGGATATGTATGTATACTTAATGTCTTGTCAAAACATACATATATCTTGAAATATAAATTATTGTTTTTAATAAAATTTTTGTAATTTTTCAATAAAATTTTTGTGATGGATTTCATGATTTCAAAATTTTAAGGAATATTGAGTTTTATTGCTATTTTTCATGATACCATGTTCCACATAACACTAGCACACTCACTTCTTTTTGATATGGACTTTATGGATAGAGTGCTTTTTAGTGCCTTGTGTTTCATTGGTATTTCATGAAAAACTTTTGACTTTTCCTTGATTGAAGGATTCCGTACTAGTTGTTAAACACCTTCATTTAACTAGTTCGAATTCTTCATGTGGTAGATTTTATATGATATATACACTTAAGCTTAATTTTCAATTGGTATCATTAGATATTTTCAATTGGTATCAATTTGATTCATGTTGTATATACTCATATTTTGTTCTTTCATGTATGTATGCATCTACTTCAATTGATATTATCTTTTCATACATATATGTGATCTTTTGTGCTTGATTTACACACGTATATTATATACTATATGTTTGCTTATCAAGATTTTGGTTTTAAAAAAAAAATATATATTTGATATGAACTTGTGTTTCGTATTGCCTATATGCAAGGAGAGCTTAACATCTCTCTTACATATAGATTCATGTTGAGTGTATTGTGTATTGAGGAGCTTAACATCTCTTCTTTATATGGTACACGTGTGTAGGGGGAGCTTCACATCTCCTCTTATGCATTACATAATATGTGTTATGTGAGTTAGGGCTTGTCATCCCTTCTTCATGTAATGCATATGTGTAGGGAAGTTAACTTAGCGTCTTCCTCTTCATGAATGTATATCGCATATAAATATTGATTTTACCCTCCTTGATTTCCTTATTTTTGACAAAAAGGGGGAGAAAATGTGTTTGATGATTTGAACTTTGAACCCTTTGTTGATGATTGACAAAAAGGGGGAGAAGTATTTGAGTTATATGCATGATTTTCTTAAGGGGAGAAGTATTTGTTCCTTACTTAAGGGAGAGAAAGATTTTGAGATGATTTTGAGTTTTTATACTTGTGCTTTTACTCATGCATAGCAATAATATAATAAGATAAAAGTTTGAGAAAAAGATCTGTGCATTCATTTGCATACATATTTATGTGCTTTAATGTCATATCTATTTATTTCTAGTGATGCATGAGTTAAGGGGGAGCTTCTTTGAAGCTTTACTTTAATCCATGCATATATAACTTCATGAGTTTTGTCATCATCAAAAAGGGGGAGATTGTTGGCCCAAAGGCCTATCACTCTAGTTTTGATGATGATCAACTCATGTAGTTATATTTGCTAATGATCTTGTTTAATTAGTGACAGATTCCTTATCAAGATCTTAGTAGGTGCAAAGCTCAACAAAGGATTAAATGTCAAGATTTGGAGCTAGCACGGGGTGATCCAAGGAGCTTTGGATCAAGCTTGGACCAAGTCAAGAAGATGAGAAGCCTTCAATGGAAGACTTCAAGAGGATGAAGATTTGTGTCTAGGTATAAGATTTTTATTTGTTTTAGATAAAAATGTAAAGGATAGAATAGATTGGTGGATTGCTCAAGTCATATCACACACACACTCTTGAGATTTAATTGTCTTTTCATAAAAGAATTTTAGTTAGAAAAAACTCTTTCATTTTGGTAAAAAGGTTTTCATTGGACAAAATACATGTCTTGGTTTTTGATGTTACCATATACATATCTTTCAAAACCAAGTTTAGTGCCTTATGTCAAAAACTAGATATTTCATCTTGATTGTGTAGTGGATCATATCCATACACACTATACTTTAAATGAACTCACATATCTTATTTTTGTATTCTGTGAAGTTATGGAAAAACAAGTTTTAGAAAAACATATTTTTAGAAAACAGTTTTTATTGTGATTAAAACTATTTTTTAGATTTACTGTGAATTTATGGGATTTTTATTGAGTGAAAAGACCTATTTTCAAATCCCGTAACTGTGCAGACCTGGAACTGGCTTACAGGCCTTTCCGGTCAACCGAGTCGGTCGACCGCTCCATGGCCGGTCGATCTCGCGGTCGACCGACGTGCACAGACTTGTGCACGTCTGGCAGCACAGTGGCCGGTCGACCGGACGGTCGACCGCTGGAGACTGCGGTGCTCACGGGTAGATTCGGTCGACCGGGCCGGTCGACCGCAGAGGCCCAACGGTCAGATTTTTGACCGTTGGCGGTCGACCGACCCGGTCGACCGACTGTACTGACAGAACCCAACGGCTAGGTTTCTGGCAGCCTATAAATTGGGGTTTTGTCATTGTTTTCAACCAAGATTTTGGAGACTTCTTGAGCCTGTTTTTCTGATACTTTGAGAAGAGTTTTCTCCACAAAATAGAGAGCAAATACTTCCCATCTTAAAGGGAGTTTTTATCAAGAGAGTGTAAAAAGTGATTCTTTGAGTTTTCCTCCATAGCTTTCTTTCCTTGCTTTCTCACACAAACACTTGAGCATCCATTGAGCTTTTCATCCTATAGGTGTTGTAGTGAGAGTTTTTGTAGGTGATCAAGTGTTTAGATCACCAAGATTTCATCTTGTACTTTGAGGAGACGGGCAAGTGTGCTCGTGGTTGTTTAGGGTTCGGGTGCGAACTCTTGTGGCTTGAGGTGCGGCCTCGACGAGCCGGTGGGCTTGTGGTGTGTAAGGGACTTTGGGAGTCCGAGGGCTTGTAGGTGTTGCGGCACTAAGGAGAGATCCGGTTGGATCGTGCATAGTGGAAATCCTTCGTGTGTCGAAGGCGGGGATGTAGAGCAAGTGTGCTCGAACCTCGAAACATACCCTTGTGTTTGCGATTGCTCTTTCTCTCTCTCTTGTCTCTTATTTATATCTTGCATTCAATTATTGTCTATCTTTATATGCATGATATTCACTTGTGCTCATATTTGCTATACTTGCTTGGGATTGTTGTTAACACTAATATTCAACCAAGAGAGCCAACGCGGCACCTCAACCCATTCAAGGGGAATCTAGAGGAGCTTGTCCAGAGCCTCGCAAGGGGAATTCGGCAACACTCTTGTGTTATACATAAGTGTTCAATTAAAAGAAGTTTTATTTGGTCAACTTAGTTTTAATTCCGCATTATTTGTTCATAAGTGACCATTAGATTAGCCATCACCTATTCACCCCCCCCTCTAGGTGATCTTACAGTTGGTGGCCCGGAAGTTTGGCAGGGAGAGGTCGGACAGGAAGAAGAAAAGTCTTTGCGAGCTCCTGCAAAGAAGGAAATGGAAGGTGCTGCTACCTGCAAGTTGGAAGGTGGACACAGCGTTCTGGACAAGAAGAAGGTGAGATTCAGCACCAGTACTCATCAAAATGAAGGTCTTCTTGATTGTGTTCACATGAGCGTATGGAGACCTGCTAAGACGGCATCGCTTGGAGGTCACAGGTACTTTGTCTCGTTTATTGATGGTTCATCTAGGCAGGTTTGGATATATCCGATGAGACAAAGGGGAGAAGCCCTAGATGTGTTGATGAAGTGGAGAGGAAGAATGGAGAGGCAGATAGGTAGGAAGATAAAGGAGCTTCATATTGATAATGTTGGAAAGGACATGTACCAGTTCCTACAATTTGGCCAGAACACAGGGATTGCAACTCACTTCACAACAGGTACAGATGGGTTGGCTAAAGATGTAGTCCATTCCTTGCTGGAGGAGGTTCGGCAATTGTTGTCTAATGCAGGATTAGACAGGTCGTTTTGGGCTGAGGCGACTGAGTATGCTAGCCATCTCATGAACAGATCGACTGCAATTGGAGGTAGAGCTCCACTGAATATTTGGTTTGGAGAAGCTGCTCAAGGTCATGGTGTGCTGCGGGAGTTTGGAAGTCCGGCCTACTTCAGTGCCAAGAGTGGCAAGATGAATCCGCGGGCAAAGTGGTTTGTCTATTTGGGTGTCAAGGGAAACAGCTACAGGTTGTGGGACCCCGAAGACAAGAAGATCGTGATGAGCAGGCATGTCACATTTGGAGAGACTTCAGTGTTGAAGTCCACTGTCTCTCAGCAGGTGGAGAGGACGGAGACCAAGGAAGGATTGCAGCGGGTGGAGGTTGATGCTACTCCATCATCTCTAGCTGGTTCGGCATCAAAGGATACTTCAGCGGAGGTGACACCGGGTGGAGTTCGTGATACCAAAGGTGATGCTGAACAGGTTGACGACATTGTTGAGGATGTCGAGTTATTTTGCAGCCATTGGAACTAAGGTGAAGCCACGCTTGTGGAGAAAGAAGCATGAATCTCAAGCTTGTGGTTGTGACAAGCTGAAGTTGAAGGCCGTTGCTCTCCATGATGGTCGGGAAGAGGTTCATATGACTCAGTCAGACAGGTTCGCTGCTGCAAATAGAGGTACCATTGTTTGAGCTTGTTGAAGCTTATTTTAATGAACTACGGTTGGCTTGATCCTTTTGGGCAAAGGTACGTAGGCAGCCGTAAAGGCGCAGCCATTTAGTGATGCAACTCTTATGAAGCTATTTGGGTTCTCGAGATGTTATTTTGGATCTTCACGTAGAGGTGAAGAGTTGTGGCCTATTGAAGCTTCAAGTAGAGATGGAGAGACTTCACGTAGAGGTGAAGAGACTTCATGTAGAGGTGAAGTGGTGTGGCCAGTTGGATCTCACGTAGTGGTGAGATGGTGTGATCTCGATGAACAGGTTTATCTTCTGGTTAGAAGATGTTGAGCTTGCATAAGGAGTGGTGTGCATCCAGTTGAAGCCGATGATGTTTGGTGGGCTCTACGCAGACTTGGTTGGACCGTCAGTGGAAGACAGGTATACTAGATAGAGCTAGTCAGTTGGAGAGTCAGTGTTGGCTCATGAGGAAGTCTTCGTGAGGTCATGAAGTTGAGGAGTAGAAGCCATGTTGGTGATCGGCATGTATGGAAATTCTCCTAAGTGAAGTGTAGGGAAGGCATGTGCGATGTTTTCCAGGAACAGATGAGCCAAAGATTCCAAGCTGAGATCGTGTGTCGATTTCTCTCCGAGATCGTGTGTCGATTTCGACCGGTGCGCGTAAGCCGAGATCGTGTGTCGATTTCGCCGAGATCGTGTGTCGATTTCGCCAGGTGATGGACTGGGGTTCGTTGGAGTTCGGCTCAGATTTGAAAATCTTCGTCGAGGTGGAGAATTGTTGAAAAGAGAGAGATTATTACCTAGGAAGCGGACAGGATTGCTGGATTGCCATAGGTCGAGTCGACGAGGAGATCGTCAAGGAAGTCGACGACAGAAGGCAAAGTGGACAGCAGCAGCAGCAGAATCAGGAGGGTCGGTCGACCGGCCCGGTCGACCGACGTGCACAACATGCACAGAGGTTGGAGCGGTCGACCGGCTCGGTCGACCGCAGTGCCTGACTGACAGATCCCAAGTCTCGGGTTTTCTGGGTCGACTGGCCCGGTCGACCGGAAAACCCTGACTGACAAACCCAACTCTCGGGTTTCTTGGGTCGACCGTCACGGTCGACCGGTATAAGGAAGTCGGTCGACCGGCCCGGTCGACCGACAGTCGGGTTCTGGGTTAAATCTGCTGATCCGCTGTATGAGGTATTTAAGCCTATGTTGACTCTAGGGTTTTGAAGACTCTGCGAAAAAGTATTAGCCCTAAGTTCTCTTGCATTCAAAGAGACTTAGAGCCATTGTAATCATCTTCCTAATAGAAATCTCTCCGTTGATTGCCCCGAGGACGTAGGCATTCAGGCCGAACCTCGTTAAATCTCGTCTTTGTGATGTGTGTTCTTCGTGTGATTGTTGGGTTGTTCTTTGTGCTAGAGATCGTGGGATTCTCTATTGTTTTGGTTGTTGTGATTGGATTGCGCCCGCACAACATCCTAGAGTAGGCACAGATGGTGGAGGTCTTCAACAAGCTCTCAGAGGAGACTTCAGGGGGGAGAGAGACTGTGACAACTCAGTTATCTTGTGACCAGTAACACATTCAGACTCCTGATTTTTTCTCATTCAGGTTTTCAATCTGAAATTTTTCTACAGGTGTAGCCTGTATTTTATATCTCCAGAGCTCCGCTGTTGTCAGCCACTATATTAGCCATCTGCACTGTATTTTTTGTATCCAACACCTGTGAGTGCAAAAATTCCTATTTTGGAGCATTACTGCATTGCACTACAATGCTGATTTTAATATTTTCATTAAAATCTTTTTAGTGAAACACGAGAGGCCTATATTGGCTCACCGTTTTCTATATATATATATATATATATATATATATATATATATATATATATATATATAAACCAAAAGTTTTACGTTTATATTGCCAACTAATGATTTCAACACCAAACATTCTTTTGAAAAAGAAGGAAAAAAAGAAAAGAAAAGGGAAGTATCTTGACTTAATAATTAATTGGAACGAGACGTATCCTCATTTAGCATAGAGCGCCGGACATATTCTTATTAAAAAATGAAAACAATAATAAGAAAAGACAATAGGTAAACTCCAAAACTCAAACATATTAAAAGTCACACAATTCAAATTATTTATAAACAGCTGAGATTAAGAGAATGTTTCATGCAATATAATTATTCCAACAGTCAACCCGCATTGGCATTCAATGGATCTAAACCCTAGATCCAATACTTGTTGACTGAATTTTAAGAAACTTCTAAGAGTTTCTTTATGGTGTTCGATGCCAAGACGTTTGAAAAGATTTGCATGGTTTCTGGTTAGGCTTCTGTCCAATGTCAAAAGGTTAATAACTAATGTTCTAAAGACGTCTCTTATGGAGTTGAATATTGCGTGTGGAAACTCGTGTGAAAGGGATCTCGGGGCATTGACAAACAGCCTTTATTCCATTGGGCTTTGTGTTCAGATTTGTGAGTCAAAACCCAATTACTTTTGTGGATAAAGACGTGGGTGGGCTCAAGATGGCACTAAGCTAAATGATGAGGCTAGGGTTCCTTTTCCTCTTTAGGGCATGTTTGGATGGTCAAAACGCTGAGGAAAAGTGGGATTTTGTTGAGCTCCACCGATCAGTTCCACTCTCCTTTTTACAACATCACGTTTATCTCAAAAAATCAAAATACTAGGAAAAGGGTGCTAACGTCATCAAAACGTCATCAAAATTTTCATTCTCTTTAAATCTGAAATATGATGAGTTAATCTCATTGATAGTTTTCTCAAATAAACAGGTCCTTACTCTGTTTATTGCTACCTCTGACTTCAATGGGATTGATAAACAGTTTAAGGCACGCTTACTACTAGCCGTTTGCATGTCAATATTATAGGCAGGCAGAGAGGGTTGTTCTTTTTCTTCTTCTTATTTTTTTCTTTTCTGTTTTTTACGGTCGGAAAACTGACCTCATACTGACCTCATATTAGAATTTGGATTTTCTTTAGGGCTTTGATTAAATGATTGTACCCAAGGTTGAATATTTTTGTTTTTTGTGTGTGGGGAAATAATGGAGTTTGTGATCACGAAAGATTGAAATTGATAATTATTAGCCTAATTTCCAATAACTAGTGGATGGTATAAAGATTGGCCTGTATGTGACTGCTCCTAACTTCACCAACCAACCATCACGAAGAATGGAGATTGCTCCTTTTACTTTATCTTTGACATTAATTTCTCTTCAAATTCTCATAAACAATTTATAGTTTCGACTTTTGTGCATCAAATATTTGAATTAATTAGAGCGGTTAATAAAGTGATTAAAGTCTATTAAAAAGATTTTTGAACATTTTTTTTAACATTAAGTCTATAAAAAAGACAATAACAAAAGTATGACATGACGCGGATAAATATTATCCCTCTCTTCAGTTCATATATATATATATATATATATATATATATATATATATATATATATATATATATATATATATATATATATATATATATATATATATAAGAGAAATGTAAATCAGCTGACACAGGAGGTAACTCCCTCCTATGTCGCACTCAAAATCGTATTTTCTGAGTGAATTTTCAAGATCCGACCGCACATTATCATCTTCATATTCTAAGATATACATATATAAAAAATCAAGTGATTTGAAGCTCGTTTACTTATTGATCTAATCGTTCCATTTTATTCTATTGTTAAAAATCGTTAATGTTTGAACCCAAAGAAAATGGGGTAAACAAACTTCAAATCACTTGATTTTTTATATTATATATCTTAGAATATGAAGATGATAATGTGCGGTCGGATCTTGAAATTCATTCGGGAAATTGATTTTTGAATGCAACATAGGAGGGAGTTGCCTCCTGTGTCAGCTGATTTACATTTCTCTTTCTATATATATATATATGTATATATGTATATATATATACATATATATATATATATATATATATATATATATATATATATATATATATATATATATATATATATATGTATATGTGTGTGTGTGTGTGTGTGTGTGTGTGTGTGTGTGTGTGTGTGTATATATATATATATATATATATATATATTAGCCGAATGTTGAGAGAGCCTCTTAGCCTGCGGTGACGTGGCACATTATTAGTCACACTAGAAATGACGGCCCTATCGAAATAGTTGAAATTACTAAATAGCCCTGCTGTAAAAGACAGTAGATCTGTATAGTTTATTATATTTTTATATTTGCTGACGTTACTCAATTTTATCACAATTATCTTTTATAACTGCGGCCAAACTGCAAACATTTTTTTTTATCAAATCACGAAATTAATTTGAATGCTTCTTTATTATTTTTTTGTTATCTGATTTGAAATTTAATGATTTTTTAACATAGTCGCAGTTTACTTTTTTTTCGCATGTAATGTATAAATTATTTTTTTTTTACATATTGAATTCGGACAAGGACTGCAACTATGATCGCAGTGCTTAACGAGAGCAAGTCGTGGACTTTTTTTTTACTTGGTTAAATGTAATAACGGTGACTAATAACTGATAGTATAATCGCAGTTTACGTATTATTTTATATATTTTTGTTCTTCATTTTGACTGTTGTCTGATCCGCCTATGAACTATTAAATTGGTTTTTACGTATAGCATGCGATCAAGTACTACGACTATGGTCGCAATACTCATGACAACATTTTTTTTGTGGTGAGTTTTTTTGCTAAGTTAAATGTAATAATGGTTTCTAAGGACTATACTATAGTCGCAGCTTACGTATGGTTTTATATGTTTGATCTTCACTTTATTTTATTGCATGCGAATTAGGACTGCGACTATGGTCGCAGTGTTTAAGAACAACAGTCGTAATTTTCTAATTTGTGATATACAGTAAAATATATAGTGAAATATACTCTTTTGAGAGGATTGCGATGATGTTTGTAGTATTATCTGTTTATATAATTTATTTTTGGACTGCGACTATAGTAGCTGTTTATAACTTTATTGAATGTAAAACGATCAAACTATTTATGACTGGACAGCGACCGTGATCGTAGTTTCATATGTAATTATTATATGAGTACTGCGACCATTATCTCATATAAGATGCAAAATTATACCTATACGGTATATTTTATATGTATTTAAAAATGTGAAAGATTATTTTACAGATAGAAGTAAATTTTATTTATAACATAATATGGTGAGAAAGAGACCTTACAAAAAAAGAGCATTAAAAGCTTTTAAGAGAAGACAAAATAACGTTGAATATCAGAAGATCAGGAAATCCTAATCCTCGTCATCATCACCATCATAAGCAGATTCGTCTTCTTCATTCTCCTAGTCTTCCTGTTCATCACTTATTTCCTCATCATCTTCCTGTTTTTGAGTTTTTTTTTTGTTCATTGATAAACTCCCAGAATGGATCGTCTCTATTAAGCTCTTCGTCCGATCCGCTACGAGAAAGCGAGCCTATAGCATCAGAGGACATGCTTTCATCAAGCATGCCTCCGTCAAGTGGCAGAAGAATAATGTCCTCCTCACTAACCCACATGAAAACTTCATCATCATCATGAACAGGAGGATCAGTTAAACTATTATTTGATGTAGTGAGATAGTCAAAAGGGTGTGAAGTCCAGACTGGTATCAGATTCACTAGAATACCCTGAAGAAAGTGGACCGGTGGGGAATTGATTGAAGTTAAATTCTGAGTGTTCAGAGGAAGAAGATGGGGAAGATATGATTCAAAAATGAATTATTTTTTTGAAAGTTTTTGAAATCAAATTGAAAAGGAGCAAAAATACAGTTTTTAGATATGAGGTAATTGTTGGCCTAGAGGCCTTCCACTCCAGTTTTGATGATGATTAACTCATGTAGTTATGTTTACTAATAATCTTGTGATTTTAGTTTCAGATTATTTAGCAAGATATTAGTTGGTGATTGCTTCAAAAGATGAGTTTGGAAGCCTTCACTTGGTGATTCCAGAGCCCGAGCATCAAGATCATTCATAGTCATGCTCGTTGGATCACGTTTGGACCGAGTCGACTTGAAGATGAAAATCGTCAAGAAGACTTAGGTATCCTAGTTTTAATTTAGTGTGTTTTAGATCCATGTGTAAAGCTTAGAATAGTTGATATGCTCAAGTGCACACACACACAAGTTTTATATTTTAGATTTGGTTTTCATGAATAGTTTAGATCAAAACAAGTTTAAATGGTTTTTATGTATATTAGATGTGTTCAATATACATACATGCTCATATCTTAAACAAACTTATTTTGATATGTCTATTCATGAGTTTCCTATTGAGAGAATAATCAAGGTTTGATAAAATACAAGTTTGGTTTTTGATACAAATGATAAAACACAAAAAAATGGCTTCATATGCTTTATATTTGTCTTGAAATTTTTATCACAAGTTTGTATTTCAATACAAAATGATAAAACTATTTTTGGAAATTTTTAGAAGACTTATAAGAATTTTTAGAAATATTTTTAACATGTTTTTCTGACCCAGCATATTGGCTGCCAGGCTTTGGCGGTCGACCGGAACGGTCGACCGTATGCCAGAGCCGGTCGACCGCTCGGTCGACCGACGTGCACAGCCTTGTGCACGTCTGGGCAGGCAATGGGCCGGTCGGCCGGTCGGTCGACCGACCAGAGAGCTTTGCTCTCTGTATCTGGGCGGTCGACCGGTAGCCCCAACAGTCATATTTATGACCGTTGGCGGTCGACCGAGCGGTCGACCGCCGGCCTGTCAGGCTGAAAAATCAGCCTAACAGCTAGTTTCTTGGGGAGCCTATAAATACCCCATCTCTTTAGGGATTTTGATAAGACTTTTGACAAGAAAAATTTCAGTGTTTCTCTAGTGTTTAAAAACAAGTTTTCAAAAGTTTTTTTGTACCAAAAGATCAATCTTATTTGTTTTAAGTGTTTTATTTATTTCAAAGAAATTAGGGTTTTGGGAATTATTTTTGATCTAAACTTCTATATCTATTTTGGTATTTTCCCAAGAGAATTTCTTTGATCAAAACACTTGTTTTTTCACACTTGAGCTTATCTTCTATCCTACTTTATTAGAATCTTTGTTTTGTGGAAAAGAGATTGTATGAGGCTGTTGTAGCCTCCAAGTTGTAAACACCCTTGTTTTGTTATATCCCTCTTTGGTAGAGGTTGATCGGGTGATTAGTTTGCTCCCTCTTTGATAGAGGTTGAGATTGTTGGTTTGCTCCCTCTAGTGAGAGGTGGAGTTTGGTTTGTAACCCTCTTCGGTAGAAGTGATTTGTGGTTGTTTGGCTATGGGCCTACCCCTCTGTTGTGAGGTGGTGTTTGAGAGAGGAGTTCGGTACTCCTATTGTTGTAACAAATCTCCTCGGTGGAGGTTCCCTCGGTAGGAGATAGTGGATTGGAAATCCTTCTCGATGAAGGCGGGGACGTAGAGCTAGGGGCTCGAACCTCGAAACATATCTTTGTGTTTGCGTTTGATCCATTGCCTCTCAACTCTCTCTTTACTTTTGTGCATTGCATTATTCATATTACCATATCTTATTTGCTTGCATTTGTGCCTTGCATATATTCATATTGCCTATTCATATTATATGCTTGGTTGTGTTTGTGTGCCTCACTTGTACTTAACCACAAGAGCTTGATATAGCACCTCAACCCTTATCTAGGGGAATCAAGAGGAGTTAGTCCAGAGCCCTTCATGGGGAATTCGGCTACACTTGTTGGTTGTATTAAGTGTGTTGCAAATTTGTTTTAGCTTTCGCATTTAGTTTTTAGATTTGCATTATCACCTATTCACCCCCCTCTAGGTGATTTACAATTGGTATCAGAGCCTACGCTCTTGATACTTAGGCTTAACATCCTAGGAGTGAGATCCTTGTTTGCTAATCTATTATTTGCATTTTGCTTGTTTGCACACATATAGTTTACAACCATGGACTTTATGACCCCACCTTTGTTTGACCCTTCCAACATTGTTGTTTGGAAGACTAGGATGTCCATTTACCTATAAACCCTAGGATATAAGGTTCACCTTGCCATTACCAGATAATCCTACCTTAGTGATAGCAAGCATGTAGGGGCCAATGCACAAGCCCTAAAGGCCATTAGAAGCACGCTTTTAAAAGAATATCTTATACTTGTTTCTAATCTTGATTCCACTTTTGCAGTGTGGAACAAGTTGACAGCCACAACCACCTCCGAGCTTCAAATGCCAATCCAACAAGAAGAGGAATCTAGTGGAGAATCCGAGTCACAATGCTTCATGATCCAAGGGAATGACTCCCTTGAGGTACAATCGGAAACTCATCTAGATAGTGATGACTGTGCTAGTTCTTCATATGATGAGAATATTGATCCCCATGCTTTAAATGAAGAACTATCTATTGTTTGTGAAAAATTAATAGAAAAATATAATGTTTTGAAAAAGAAAAGTCTAGGAATTATTAATGAAAATAAAAGTTTGCATTCTAGACTTAACAATGTTTTGCAAGAGAAGCTTGAGATTTATAATGAAAGGGATTCATTAAGATCTCAACTAGACCTTGCTCTAAAGGAAAATGAATTTTTGAAAAATAAAAATCATTGTAATAATTTTTGAAAAATAATGATGTTTTGTCTTCAAAAGTTGAATTTGTTTTAAAAGAAAATGATTCTTTGAAAAGAGAAATTGATTTTATTTCAAAAGAATTAGAAATTTGTTTAAATAAAAATAATTCTTTAAAAAATGATATTGTTTCTCATGTTTACCATGCTTCACCTAGAACACCTATTGCATGCCACACTTCTTCTTTAATTGAACATGATATATCCTTGCTTAAGAAGAGTGTTGATTGTTGGGCTCCACTTTGAGCCAATGTGTAGTGGGTCATACACGTTTGGAATCTTTGTTTAGAAAGAAACAAGTTTCACCTATGCATGCACACCCATCACGGCATACACATACTCCTCACGGACACCATCATCACTTGTATGCTCATGTGTACACTTGTACACATTGTGAACGTAAGGGCCACCTTGCTAAATTTTGTTTTGATAGATTACATGATGTAAATTTAGCAAATAAATTTGTTTGGGTTAGAGAAGGTACTAACCCCCATGTACCCAAAAAGTTGTGGGTACCAAAGCCACCCTCGTGTGTTTGATGTAGGTGTGGGCTCTCTCACATGACGTGAGAGTACCGGTATCTTAGAGTGGATGCGTTCCGAGCTTCATGGAAATTATGTGGATGCATCACTTTCAAGAAAGGTTTGGTGGAGAACCACCTTGTTTTGGAGACAAGGAGAGTTGCTTCTTCAGTTTTGGTGACAATCCTTTACTCCCGTTTTATTTGCATGCTTTCTATATTCATTGTTTATAGCATGTTTGATGTTTATAAATTATTTTAAAATGCCATGATTATTAGATCCATGACATGCATGTATAGCCTTTTGAGATACCCATATTTAATATGGACTATTATTTTAGTGTTCTCACCTTTATTTAGCTATCATGTTTATCATAGCTCTAATAACATGTGGATTTACATAATAATCATGTTTATGTTTATCATGTTGATTTATATCATGTTTTGATGCTTCAAGACTTCAATATTGTTGGCCCAAAAGTTACACTCTCCATTTGTTTAGAGTTTTGATGATAACAAACAAATAAGAGCTATTTGGTACTAATAAGTTTGTTCAAGATAAGTTTCAGGTTTTGTACCTTATTTGGAGGCCATTGCTTAGCTTTGAAAGAAATTTTAAGTTCATGGAGCAAAGAAGGCTTATGGCACATCAATGAAGGAACATAGAAGAGAAGGCTCTAACTAGGCTTTGCATGGCTCAAGACTTCAAGATTGCTCATGAGATTTCATTAGTTTTGTTTCTACTTTTATAGTTTTGTTAAAGAATAGTGATTACGATTGAAGCTCTATATTCTAACACACACGGTTTTGCGCACATGCATTTCCTAGAAATATTCCCTATAAATATATACAAAATAATTTAATACAAAGCCTTTTGATTACAAACTCAATTTTATGTTTTATATATATCTCTAATCAAAAATATTTTATTAGATATCAAAATCTCCTTAAAATTCTTGTTCAGTTTTGACTTTTGGCCTGAGCCGGTCGACCGACCGGTCAACCGACACTTGTTAAGTCAGTTCTGTCGACTGACCCAGTCGACTGGTTTTCTGGCAGGTTGGATGCATATCCGTGTGCATGTTCTTCGGTCGACCCGGCGGACGACCGAAGACTTCGGTCGACCGAGCGGCTGGCTGACTGAAGTGGTGTCACTCTCTGTTTGTTTCGATCGACCGGCGGTCGACCGAGAGCCTACAACGGCTCTTTTGTTTGAATCCCGGTCGACTGGCCGGTCGACCGAGGTAGCCGTTTCAGCAATAACGGCTAGCTTTTAAACACGTTTTAAATTTGCATTTTTCGTTTCTAAACGAATTTAGGGGATATTTTATGGGTCAAAATCTACCTAATTAACATTATATGAGTTTACTTTTTAATCCCTAGCCCTCTCCTATAAATATGAGTGATTAGGGTTATGTTTTCAACAACAACAAGCATTATACAAAAAGTTTCAAAAGTTTTCAAAAGCTTTCAAGAGAGTTTGGTCCTTGGTTTTTGTGCTGAAGATTCTCTCATCGCTGAAGTTTTATTTTTTAAACTCTCTCTAGTTCATTTCCTTTTTTCACTTACACTATTTGAGCTTCAATTCTAACCATTACTCTACAGGGCTCTTGTAAGGAAAAGAGGCGTTTGCAAAAGATAGTTTGTGGTCTTTTGATCACCAAGAGAGAACTTGTACTTGAGATTGTGGAGTTGGGTACTCCGGTGTATTTGTAACCTCTTTATGAAGTTATAATTGTTAGAAATCCTTCTGGGTGAAGGCGGGGACGTAGAGCTGGGTGCTCGAACCTCGGAAAAATTCTCGGTGTTTGCTTTTGGTTTACTTGTTCTTACTTGCTCTTAATTCTTGCTTCAATCACTTACTTTATATTCATTGCTTATCTACTTGCTTCACATTTTCTTTGCTACATTGTACTTTCTCTTCATTTTCATTGCTTTATTCACTTGTTGCATAATCACATTGTCAATCAAATACTCATACAACAAGATTGCATTGCGCACCTCCAACTCATATCTAGAGGATTCAGGAGGAAGAAGTTCAGAGCCCTTCACGGGGTATTCGGCTTCTAGTCTTGTTTTGGGTTGATTGTTGCATCATATTTTTAATTGTGCATTTATTAGCATTATCGCCTATTCACCCCCCTCTAGGTGATTTTCAATTGGTATCAGAGCTTGGACTCTAGGTTTGGCTTAACATCCTTAGAGAGATCCTAAAAATTTGCTAATCAACATTTGCATTCTTTCATTCATACACTAGTAAACATGGCTGACAACATCAAAACTCCTCCTAAATTTGATGGACTTAATTTCCCTATTTGGAAGGTTAGGGTGACTATCTTTTTACAATTTTTAGGTAGCTTAGTTGCAAAATCCTTAACCAAACCCTATGTTAGACCCGATAGTGATAAAAGCACATGGTCCGACTTTACCTTTAGAGAATATGAGGCTAACTCCAAGGCCCAAAATTCCCTCCTAACCGCCTTGAATGAGGATGACCTTACACAAGTTATACATTGCCAATCCGCCTATAAGATTTGGCAACATTTGTTGGTACGCACGAGGGGACATCACAAGTAAAGAGAGCTAAGATAGATCTCTTGAGGTCCCAATATAAAAACTTTAAAATGATTGATGATGAATCTATTGATTGTATGATTACAAGGTTTACTAAAATTACCAATGCTCTTTCCTCTTTAGGTGATGATATTAGCAATGACCAAAAGGTGCGGAAAGTGATTCGGGCTCTTCCTTCATCATGGGAGATAAAGGCCACCACTTTGAAAGAATTGAATGGCAAAGATGAAATGGATCTCATAAGTCTCATTGGAAACTTGAAGACTCATGAGATAGAAAAGAAGGCAAGAGAAGAAGCGGCTCCTCAAAAGAAGAAATCCATAGCCTTCAAGTCTTCCTCCACTCTTGATGACGAAGAGAAAGATGAAGAAGAAGATGAGGAGCTATCCCTCCTTGTCCGTAACGTGAAGAGAATGTATCGGAAGAACAAGCTCAACTTTAGAAGGAAGTTTGAAGGAAAAGAGGAGAGAAGAATCATTTGCTACAATTGCTGAAAGCCCGGACATATCATGGCCGATTGCCCGGAATTCAAGAAAAATGTGACTTCCTCCTTCAAGCAAAAGAAGCCGGTCGAAAAGAAAGCTTACAAAGCAACTTGGGATTCGGAAAGTGAGTCCGAAGATGAGGTGGACACGGCGAACATGTGTTTCATGGCAAACACACCAAAGGTAACCCCTCAACCTCTTGATGAAGAAGATGAATTAAGTAAAGAAGTACTTGTACATGCTTTTGTTGAACTTTCAGAGAGTTATGATAATAAAAAGATAGAATGCTCAAAATTGAAAAAGGAAGTTGCTTTTCTTAAAAATCAACTTGCTATTGTTTCTAAAGAAAAGGATGAAATTTCTTCAAATCTTATTTTTACTCAAAATGAATTTAGTGCTTACAAATTGCTTGCAAAGCAAAATTTTCAAAGATTGATGAAAAAGAAATTTCTTCATTAAAAACTACAATTGTTGATTTTGAAAAAGTTTTGAAGGATTGTGCTTTAAACACTAAGAAACTTGAGGAAATGTTTTCTAAAAAGCACACTACTCATGCTAAAGCTTCACATGTCAAAATTTCTCATGCTCACACTACACATAACACCCATGCTAAATCCACACATGCTCACAAGTCACACACTCACTATGCTTTTAAATATGGTAGAGTAGATAGATGCACTTATTGTGGTAAGAATGGACATTTGACTAAGTTTTGTTATGACCAAATAAATAGAACAAATAATCTTGTATGGGTTAATGATACTAACACTTTAGGACCCAAGAAAATATGAGTACCAAAATCAAGTCCTAAATTATTTGATGTATGTACACACCAAAGCTCCAAGACGTAAGGAGTGGTGGTACCTTGATAGTGGTTGTTCAAGACATATGACATGGGATATCAACAACTTTACAACCCTATCAAGGTACATGGAAGGTGGCACCGTCATCTTCAGGGATGACTCCAAGGGCACTATCATCAGTATAGGTAACATTCAAATTGGTGCATCTCCCATCATAGAAAATGTTGTTCTTGTTGATGGTTTAAAACATAACTTGCTTAGTATAAGTCAACTTTGTGATCGTGGACTTAAAGTTATTTTTGATGACTCTTCTTGCAAGATTTTTGATTGCAAAACTAATGATTGTATTCTCACCGGATTTCGTGATGATAATGTTTATATCATTGACATGCTTAATTTGGATTATTCTACTAAATGCTTGAATGTTTTTGATGAAAATTCTTGGCTTTGGCATAGAAGATTAGGACATGCATCTTTTGACCATCTTTTTAGGATTAATTCTAAGGAATTGGTGAAGGGTATTTCTTACTTGACGTTTGAGAAAGACCGCATTTGTGGTGCGTGCCAACTTGGGAAACAAACCAAGTCTTCCTTCAAACCAATCAAAGATATCATGTCAACTAGGCCATTAGAATTAGATCATATGGATCTTTTTGGACCAACTAAAACTAAGAGCTTAAATGGTAGTAGATATGCATATGTTTTAGTTGATGATTTTTCCCGATTTACTTGGATTTTCTTTTTGAAAAACAAAGATCAAACTTTTTCTCATTTCAAGATTTTTCGAAAAAGGGTTGAAAAAGAAAAAGGTTTTTCGATTTTGAAAATAAGGAGTGATAGAGGTGGTGAGTTTGTTAACCAACTCTTCATGACTTATTGTGATGAAAAGGGAATCAAGCATGAAATGTCATGTCCTAGAACTCCACAACAAAATGGAGTTGTAGGAAGGAAAAATAGAACACTTCAAGAGATGACTAGGACCATGATGAGTGAATATGACCTCCCTCAATATCTATGGGCCGAGGCCATAAACACCACATGCTATATTTTAAATCGCATTTATTTGTGTAAAAATTCTTCCAAAACATCTTTTGAAATGTATCATTCTAGAAAACCTAATGTTTCATATTTCAAAGTTTTTGGATACAAGTGTTTTGTTTTGAATACTAGAGATAACTTGGGTAAATTTGATGCTAAGGTTTATGAAGCTATTTTTGTTGGATACTCTTCTTCTAGTAAAGCTTGTAGAGTATTCAATAGATCTTCCCTTACCATTGAAGAATCCATGCATGTTAAATTTGAAGAATCTAATGTGGTTGTTGAGAATGTTGTAGAAATTGACTCATTAGGTGAAGACATGGAGAGACTTTTCTTGAAGGACTCACCCGCTCAAGAAGAAAAGTAAGAACCCATTGGTGATGTTCATAAGGATGAAGTGAAAGATTCTAAACCACTTCCTAAAGATTGGAGATACGCTACAAATCACCCCAAGGAACTCATTTTAGGTGATATCTCTAAAGGGGTAACAACTCGCTCTAAACTCCATGACTTATGTGGTAACTTTGCATTCATTTCTCATTTTGAACCTAAAAGCTTTCTCGAAGCCGAGGCGGACTCATATTGGTTGCTAGCCATACAAGAGGAACTCAATCAATTTAAGCGCAACCAAGTTTGGCACCTTGTACCTAGGCCTCACGATAGACCAATAATTGGTACTAAGTGGATCTTTAGAAACAAGATGGATGAGTCCGGAATGTTATTAGGAATAAAGGTAGGTTAGTAGCCTAAGGTTACACTCAAGTTGAAGGAATTGACTTTGAGGAGACCTTTGCACCCGTAGCACGGCTTGAAGCCATACGGATAACACTAGCTTTTGCATCTTTTAAAAATTTTAAACTTTTTCAAATGGATGTGAAAAGTGCATTTTTAAATGGTTTTATTAATGAAGAAGTTTATGTTGAACAACCTCCCAGTTTTGTTGATCATGTTCATCCCATTTTGTTTTTAAACTTGATAAAGCTTTGTATGGATTGAAACAAGCTCCAAGAGCTTGGTATGAAAGGCTTTCTAGTTTTCTTATTTCAAATGATTTTATTAAAGGCAAAGTAGACACAACTCTTTTTACTAAGCATGTTGATAATGACATTTTAATTGTGCAAATTTATGTTGATGATATAATCTTTGGTTCTACTAATGAGTTTTTATACAAGGAGTTTGAAAAGGTTATGCAATGTGAGTTTGAAATGTCTTCCATGGGTGAATTGAATTTCTTTCTTGGACTCCAAATCAAGCAATTGTAAGATGGGAATTTCATATGTCAAGCCAAGTATGCAAAGAAACTCGTAAAGAAGTTTGGAGTTGAAAGCTCAAAAGTTTGCAACACTCTCATGGCAACTACAATCAAGCTTGATAAGGATGACCAAGGTAAAAATGTTGATATTAAATTGTATAGAAGCATGATAGGTAGTCTTTTGTATTTGACGGCAAGTAGGCCGGACATAATTTTTAGTGTGTGTCTTTGTGCTAGATTCAATCGTGTCATAAAGAGTCCCATCTTATTGCGGTAAAACGCATCATTCATTATATTAAGGGCACAATTGGAATGGGTCTATGGTATCCGAAAACCGGAGATTTCTCAATGACGAGTTATTCGGATGCTGACTATGCGGGTTGTAGAGTAGATAGAAAGAGTAGTAGTGGGACATGTCAATTTCTTGGTAATTGTCTTGTTTCATGGTCCTCTAAGAAACAAAATTCCATAGCTCTATCAACCGCCGAGGCGGAGTATGTTGCAGCGGGGACTTGTTGTGCACAAGTCCTTTGGATGAAACATACTCTCCTTGATTATGATTTGCATTATAATCATATAAAATTTTTTTTGTGATAATACTAGTACTATTCATATGACCAAAAATGCTAATCAACATAGTAAGACCAAGCACATTGAGATTAGGTATCACTTTCTTAGAGATCATTTTGAGAAAGGTGATATAGATATTGATTATGTTTCCACGAATTTGCAACTTCCCGATATTTTCACTAAACCACTTTATTTTGCTAGATTCTCCTTTATTTGTGGTGAACTAAATATTTATGTTATTGAATAATGAATTTTTTGACAAAAGGGGGAGAATAAGTCTAAGTTTATTATGGTCTTGATTCCAATAAGTGTTTATGATTTCTTGTATTTAAGTTTAAGTGTTTTGCAAGTGTTTTATACCTCATGATTTTTAATCCTAATGGTTTTTGCTTGCATATTATATTTTTTTTTGTTTGTTTAATGTAGCATAATTGAGGGGGAGCTTACACCTCTCTTTTATTTTTTTACATAGCCTATTTGTTTTGTCATCATCAAAAAGGGGGAGATTGTTGGCCCAAAACGTTACACTCTCCATTTGTTTAGAGTTTTGATGATAACAAAAGAAATAAGAGCTATTTGGTACTAATAAGTTTGTTCAAGGTAAGTTTCAGGTTTTGTACCATGTTTGGAGGCCATTGCTTAGCTTTTGTAAGAAATTCTAAGTTCGTGGAGCAAAGAAGGCTTATGGCACATCAAGAAAAGAATATAGAAGAGAAGGCTCTAGCTAGGCTTTGCATGGCTCAAGACTTCAAGATTGCTCATGAGATTTCATTAGTTTTATTTCTAGTTTTATAGTTTTGTTAAAGAATAGTGATTAGGATTGAAGCTCTATATTCTAACACACACGTTTTTGCGCACATGCATTTCCTAGAAATATTCCCTATAAATATATACAAAATAATTTAATACAAAGCCTTTTGATTACAAAATCAATTTTATGTTTTATATATATCTCTAATCAAAAATATTTTATTAGATATCAAAATCTCCTTAAAATTCTTGTTCTGTTTTGACTTTTGGCCTGAGCCGGTCGACCGACTGGTCGATCGACACTTATTAGGTTAGTTCTGTCGACTGACCCAGTCGACTGATTTTCTGGCAGGTTGGATGCGTATCCGTGTGCACGTTCTTCGGCCGACCGGGCGGACGACCGAAGACTTCGGTCGACCGGGCGGCTGGCCGACTGAAGTGGTGTCACTCTCTGTTTGTTTCGGTCGACCGGGCGGTCGACCGAGAGCCTGCAACGGCTCTTTTGTTTGAATCCCAGTCGACCGGCCGGTCGACCGAGGTAGCCGTTTCAGCAATAACTGCTAGCTTTTAAACACGTTTTAAATTTACATTTTTCGTTTCAACGAATTTAGGGGATATTTTATGGGTCAAAATCTTCCTAATTAACATTATATGAGTTTACTTTTTAATCCCTAGCCCTCTCCTATAAATAGGGGTGATTAGGGTTATGTTTTCAACAACAACAAGCATTATACAAAAAGTTTCAAAAGTTTTCAAAAGCTTTCAAAAGAGTTTGGTCCTTGGTTTTGTGCTGAAGATTCTCTCATCGCTGAAGTTATATTTTCTAAACTCTCTCTAGTTCATTTCCTTTTTCCACTTACACTATTTGAGCTTCAATTCTAACCATTACTCTACATGGCTCTTGTAAGGGAAAGAGGCGTTTGCAAAAGATAGTCTGTGGTCTTTTGATCACCAAGAGAGAACTTGTACTTGAGATTGTGGAGTTGGGTACTCCGGTGTATTTGTAACCTATTTGTGAAGTTATAGTTGTTAGAAATCCTTCTGGGTGAAGGCGGGGACGTAGATCTGGGTGCTCGAACCTCGAAAAAATTCTCGGTGTTTGCGTTTGGTTTACTTGTTCTTACTTGCTCTTAATTCTTGCTTCAATCACTTACTTTATATTCATTGCTTTATCTACTTGCTTTACATTTTCTTTGCTACATTGTACTTGCTCTTCATTTTCATTGCTTTATTCACTTGTTGCATAATCACATTGTCAATCAAATACTCATACAACAAGATTGCATTGCACACCTCCAACTCATATCTAGAGGAATCAGGAGGAAGAAGTTTAGAGCCCTTCACGGGGTATTCGGGTTCTAGTCTTGTTTTGGGTTGATTGTTGCATCATATTTTTAATTGTGCATTGATTAGCATTATCACCTATTCACCCCCCTCTAGGTGATTTTCAAATATATGTTTAAATGTTTGTTTTCATTAAGACTAGGTATATACTTGTGCATATAGTAGGCCACAAATAATTTATATATGTTTGTACTTGAATACTTATTTGTACCCATTAGATGTGTTAGTATAGTCTAGTTTTGATGATTCATGCATTTTAAACTTGTATTCCTATTTTTGAATTTGTTTTATGTTTATGTGTTTTCATTTCATGTATATGTTTATTTTGCCAAACTTTAAGATATACACGTATACCCCTTGAGTCATTTGCCTTTCATGCAAATCTATATATATGGACTCAATTGTGTTTAGGGATATGTATGTATACTTCTTGTGTTGACAAATCATACATATACCTTAAAATGAAATTTGTTTTAATGAAAATTTAGTTATTCATATTTTCATGTTTAAACTTCATGTATATGTCTATCTTGTCCAACTATTAGATATACATGTATATCCTTTTGAGCCACGTGCCTTCATGCATATATCTTTATGGACTCTTTGTGTTTGGATATGTATGTATACTTTAGTTTGTACATGACATACATATGCCTTGAAGGTTAAATAGTTTTTAATGAGTTTTTATGTTTAAGGAATATTGAGCTAAATTGAATACTTTCATGATCATGTTCTTCACATTGTACTTGTACAGTCACATTTCTTGTTTACTCATGTTTTGTTTTCATGAGTTATATTTATGCTTTATTGATTATGAGTGTTAGCTATCATGTGGATTTTATATTTCATGAAAAATAATTTTGTTTTATTCCTTACTTGAAGGATTTCGTACTAGTTTACAAATTTTTTTAAATAACTAGTTACGGTATTCTTCATTATGGTAGAGTTTTTCAAACATACTTTACTTTCAAATCTACTTTTGAAAATCCCTACCTTCTATGGGCGGTTGGATGGGAGACCATGCTCATGTATGCGTTATAGTGAAAATCATTTTAAACTTGAACATGATTGGGAGGCTAAATTATATGAGATATACATTTGAGCTTATTGTTGTTTTCAATTGGTATCATTGGATTCTTTCAATTGGTATCAATCTTGACTTTTATTGTACACTAATATATTTTCGTATATGTATGGTTGCATTTCAAAGAATATCAATTTCAATTGGTACCTATTTTCATACATATACCTGTTTGTGTTTATGCTAAGCTTGAGTTTCAATTTTGTTTCAATTGATTAGTTTTCAATTGGTATTCATATACAAGCTTATGCAATGTTTCTTTTGGTATCTCATAAAGGGGGAGAAAATTTGTATTTTATATTTCAATTGGTATTTGTATTCTACTCCCTTACTTTATGATAGAAAATAATATTTTCAATTTGGTATCATATGTTTAAAAAGAATAATACTTTAATTGTATCAAATTTGTTTTATTGAGAAATTCAAAATTTTGTTTAAAGAAAATATAAAAAAAAGGTTTTGATTTGTATTGCCTATATATAAGGAGAGCTTAACATCTCCTCTACATATAGATTCATGATGAGTGTATCTTGTATTGAAGAGTTTGACAACTCTTCTTTATGTGGCACACGTGTGTAGGGGGAGCTTCACATCTCCTCTTATGTATTGCATAGTGTACGTTATGTGAATTAGGGCTTGTCATCCCTCCTTCATATAATGTATCTATGTAGGAAGCTTCACAGCTTCCTCTTCATGAATGTATATCGCATATACCATTTGTTGATTGATCTATGTTCACTTTCAATTAGTATCAAGATGCTACTTTGATATATTTTTAAATTGATATGTTAATTGAATGTAACCCCTTATTGATATTCTTTTTGTTTTAGACAAAAAGGGGGAGAACATGGTTTTTATTGTTTTTGACCCCTTTGTTGATTCTTTGTTTGGAACAAAAAGGGGGAGAAAAATTTATTGTTTTGTTTTGGCTTTTACCCCTTTATTGATGATTGACAAAAAGTGGGAGAATTATTTGAGAGTTTAACATGCATATAAAACTGAACATCTTCTTTATATATGCATGATTGGTACATTTTTTATATAGATATTTATGTTTTACATATATTAAGTTTAATTGGTATTTAGAGCATGTTTGTTTTTGAAAATTTCAATTGGTATAAAAACATGTTTTATTGTTTTATGCATATCTATGCATGTTTCATGTTTCATATTCATTGCATATTTATGTTTATTTGTTTATGCATGAGTTAAGGGGAGCTTCTTTGAAGCTTAACTTTAATCCATGCATATATAACTCCATGAGTTTTGTCATCATCAAAAAGGGGAGATTGTTGCCCAGAGGCCTTCTACTCTAGTTTTGATGATGATTACTCATGTAGTTATGTTTACTAATAATCTTGTGATTTTAGTTTCAGATCATTTAGCAAGATATTAGTTGGTGATTGCTTCAAAAAGATGAGTTTGGAAGCCTTCACTTTGTGATTCCAGAGCCCGAGTATCAAAATCATTCATAGCCATGCTCGTTGGGTCACGTTTGGACCGAGTCGACTTGAAGATGAAGATCGTCAAGAGACTTAGGTATCTTAGTTTTAGTTTAGTGTGTTTTAGATCCATGTGTAAAGCTTAGAATAGTTGATATGCTCAAGTGCACAACACACACAAGTTTTATGTTTTGGATTTGATTTTCATGAATAGTTTAGATCAAAATAAGTTTAAATGGTTTTATGTATATTAGGTGTGTTCAATATACATACATGCTTCATATCTTAAACAAACTTATTTTGATATATCTATTCATGAATTTCCTATTGAGAGAAAAATCAAGGGTTGTTAAAATACGAGTTTTGATTTTTGATAAAAATGATAAAACACAAAAATGGTTTCATATGCTTGATATTTGTCTTAAAATTTTTATCACAAGTTTGTATTTCAATACAAAATGATAAAACTATTTTTGGGAATTTTTAGAAACTTATAAGAATTTTTAAAAATATTTTTAACATGTTTTTCTGACCCAGTATATTGGCTGCCAGGCTTTGGCGGTCGACTGGAACGGTCGACCGTATGCCAGAGCTGGTCGACCGCTCGGTCGACTGACGTGCACAGCCTTGTGCACGTCTGGGCAGGCAATGGACCGGTTGACCGGACCAGAGAGCTTTGCTCTCTGTATCTGGGCGGTCGACCGGTTGCCCCAATGGTCATATTTATGACCGTTGGCGGTCGACCGGGCGGTCGACCGCTGGCCTGTCAGGCTGAAAAATCAGCCTAACGGCTAGTTTCTTGGGGAGCCTATAAATACCCCATCTCTTTGAGAATTTTGATAAGACTTTTGACAAGAAAATTTTCAGTGTTTCTCTAGTGTTTAAAAACAAGTTTTCAAATGTATTTTTGTGCCAAAAGATCAATCTTATTTGTTTTAAGTGTTTTGTTTATTTCAAAGAAATTAGGTTTTGGGAATTAGTTTTTGATCTAAACTTCTATATCTATTTTGGTGTTTTTTCTAAGAGAATTTCTTTGATCAAAACACTTGTTTTTTCACGCTTAAGCTTATCTTCTATCCTACTCTATTAGGATCTTTTTTTGTGAAAAAGAGATTGTTTGAGGTTGTTGTAGCCTCCTAGTTGTAAACACCCTTATTTTGTTGTATCCCTCTTTAGTAGAGGTTGATCGGGCGATTGGTTTGCTCCCTCTTTGGTAGAGGTTGAGATTGTTGGTTTGCTCCCTCTAGTCAGAGGTGGAGTTTGGTTTGTAACCCTCTTCGGTAGAGGTAATTTGTGGTTGTTTGGCTACGGGCCTACCCCTCGGTTGTGAGGTGGTGTTTGAGAGAGGAGTTCGGTACTCCTATTGTTGTAACAAATCCTCCTCGGTGGAGGTTTCCTCGGTGGGAGATAGTAGATTGGAAATCCTTCTCGGTGAAGGCGGGGAAGTAGAGCTTGGGGCTCGAACTTTGAAACATATCTTATCTTTGTGTTTGCGTTTGATCCATTGCCTCTCAACTCTCTCTCTCTTTACTTTTGTGCATTGCATTATTCAATTGCCATATCTTATTTGCTTGCATTTGTGCCTTGCATATATTCATATTGTCTATTCATATTATATGCTTGGTTGTGTTTGTGTGCCTCACTTGTACTTAACCACAAGAGCTTCATATAGCACCTCCACCCTTATCTAGGGGAATCAAGAGGAGTTAGTCCAGAGCCCTTCACGGGAAATTCGGCTACACTTGTTGGTTGTATTAAGTGTGTTGCAAATTTGTTTTAGCTTCCGCATTTAGTTTTTAGATTAGCATTATCACCTGTTCATCCCCCTCTCTAGGTGATTTACAGTAATATTTAGTTACAAGCACTATATAAAGGTCAATAATGTGAAAGAACATGAATAGTAATAATAATTGTTATAGGTGACGGTTGAGTATGGTTAGAAGTGGTAAAAAAAATTAAATATTTAATTGAAGAGTTATGGCTAAAGAATCCGAAGAATTCCTTTTTTCCAGAGGTTTATTTTGTGAAGTACAAATAACTTGTTATAGAATGTTTTGCCTATATCTTTAGATTACGTATGGTGCACATCTTTCCTTTATCGTAATTAACATTAGTGCATCTCTTTTTTCTACACTGTTGCTGTATCACGGTAGATAGATTATTAATTACTTCATTAAATTCAATGTAATTAATATAGTATTTTTATAAGATGTGATATACGCGAACTGATCTCAGGGTCGCATGGCTAAACTATCTTATAAAATTATAAAAAATCTTTTACATAAGGCATGCGAAAAAAGATTGCGCCTTTGGTCGCAGTGCTGAAGGAGGTCGCAGTGCTGTACGAGAACATGTTTTCGTCTGTTATTTTTTATGTTATAAGGAATGCGACTATGGTCGCATACGTGATATAAAAAAGTTTTTGTTATACTATGACTATCGTCTGTTATTTTTTACGTTATAAGGAATGCGACTATGGTCGCATACGTGATATAAAGAAGTTTTTGTTATACTATGACTGCGATTAGTGTCGCAATCGTCATTTAAAATTGAAAGTTATTTTGTATTAAGTCTGCGACCATGGTCGCAATGATTGAAAGTTTTATTATATTATGACTGCGACTATGATCTCAGAATTTGTAAAATGGTGAGAATTCTATTACAGAAGGCATGTGAAAAAAGATAGCTTCTGTCGTCGGAGTGCTGAAAGATATCATGTTTTTTTTATGTTTCAAACATGTTTTTTTTGCTTTTCAATGCTTCTGTTTATTTCACATTATGTTCATCCAATTTTTTAATTATATTTTCGATGTAGTAGAATTACGAATTTTATAACTGTAGATATATTCAACTGAAAATTATTTTAGGTAATTTTTATTTGTGGATGAGTTTATGACAGTTTAGAAGTAAAAAATAGGGGTATTTTTGTCATTTTGATTCATGAATGTTTAGGCCGGATTTTTTTGTTTTTTTGGCTCCTACACTCTGCGGCCGATCTGTGGCATATATTCAGCCACGTCACAGCGGGCTGAGAAACTCTCTCAGCCGTCGGCTGAGGTACAGTAACCCCATATATATATATATATATATATATATATATATATATATATATATATATATATATATATATATATATATATATATAGAGAAAAATGTATATCAGCCTGCGGGCTGAGAGTACTTTGTCAGCCTGCGGTGACGTGGCTCAATTTGTTACCTCACTGACTTGCGGCCCGCTTTTAGGAAGAAGTTAAATTACCAAATACCCCTTTTCGATAACTTTCCTTATTGTTTATTATTATTTTTCCCTCTTTTTTTGCCGCTCTTTATAGGATTTAGTTTATTGTATATAAATTACTTTCGCCCTATTTCCTTACCTCTTTTATGAAAGATCTAGTTTCTACTTTTCAGCCTGCGATAAAATTTTTTTTGAAAATATAAAATCTTTTCAGATCAATTTTTTCAGCCTGCGATAAAATTCTACTTTATAGTTTAATTTAAACTGCGACTTTAGTCAGAGACTTTGGTCGCTGTGTACATTTAAACTGCGAAGTCAGAGACTTTGGTCGCAGTGTACATGGTTAATTGCGACCAAGGTCGCAGTGCCAGCAACTGCAATCTAGGGTTGCATTACATGGACTGCGACTTTGGTCGCAGTACGTTAAGTAAGTGTTTTCTTTATATTAACATGCATAGCGACCAAGGTCGCAGTGTTGTTTTATTAAGTGTTATTTTGGATTAAGTCATTTTTTGAATCTAAATGAAAAATGAAAAGTTTGCTGAGGGGACGCGACTTGGAGTCACTCCGAGAGACGCGGCCTGTCATAAAGATTTTATGAGATCTTTAAACGTCAAGTCTACGCTGTCTACGCGTCGGCTCTTCATTGTGTTTAGGCGTTAATGTCTTTTAATGCCAAACCGGCGCTGGCGGTTGGAGAACATTAAAGCCGACGGTTCTGATTAATGAACCATTAATTATGGTTATTATGGGCTGCCTATAAATAGGGCTCACCCTCTCCCTTTAACAGCCCATAATTAGACTGTTTTCTTTCGAGAGCAATTGCTCTGAGAATTTCTCCTTCTTCAGAGTCTCTAACAGGGGCTGCCTCCATGGATGAAGATGACCCTATGGACGAACTTGATCGATGTTCGTCCACAAGGAAGAAGTCATAGACCTCATCGTCCACAAGGGAAAAGTCATGGTCCTCGTCGTTTACAAGGGAAGAAGTTATGATCCCTGACGAGGACTTAACCCTCACCAAGATCTCCTCGGACTTGATGCACCAGTCAAGCTTGCTGGCAAGGGATGGTCAGAGTGGGTATGGCGGCGGGGATGTGGTGGATATAGTGGTGGGTAGCATACCTTGTGAGGTCTCACTCTCCCTTTAACAGCCCATAATTAGACTGTTTTCTTTCGAGAGCAATTTCGTCCACGAGGGAAGAAGTCATAGACCTCATCGTCCACAAGGGAAGAAGTCATGGTGGGTAGCATACCCTGTGAGGTCTCAAAACCTCCTCTCTTACCCCAGAAGTGACATCGAGAAAATTCCATGCTCACTGGATAACCTTCTGGTGGAAGAGATGTTCATCAACGAAGGATCGTATCCCGCCACTTTGGAGGGTCAGGTGGAATCGGAGATTCTGCTGCCACCAGACCTCGATAACACCACTGCTCGTAGTCAACAAGGGCTCTTTTGATGTTTAGTCTTCTTTGTACTGCTGTATTGTAACACTCAATCTTATTGTATAAGAGAGCGTCTTTTGATGTTTAGTCTTCTTTGTACTGCCATATTGTAACACTCAATCTTATTGTATAAGAGAGCGTTTTGTATCATTTTCACATGCCTGGAGATAAATGCCTGGACATAAATAAAAATCATATCTGTTTTTTAATAAACTACGACGTTGGTCGCAGTCATGCATTGCAAATAAAACAACTTGGACCAGAGACGACACTGCGACCAAGGTCGCATAAGACTACATTGCAAACAGAAACAACTACGACCAGGGTCGACACTGCGACCAAAGACTGCGACTAAGCAACTTCTGTGGTGACGTGTCACCTCGTCGCAGTGTTGTTGTTGATTAAGACTAAAGACCAGCAGCTGCGACGAAGGTCGCAGATTATTTTTTTTAAGACTGCGGCCAGCAACTGCGACCAAGGTCGCACTGTTGTTGTTGATTAAAAATAAAGACCAGCGAATGCGACCAAGGTCGCAGTGTATTTTATTAAGTCCAAAAACCAGCAACTGCGACCAAGGTCGCATTGTATTTTATTAAGACTACGGTTAGCAACTGTGACCAAGGTAGCAGTGTTGTTGATTAAGACTAAAGACCAGCAACTGCGACCAAGGTCGCAGTTTATTTATTAAGTCTGCGTCCTGCAACTGCGACCAAAGTCGCAACCTTTCACTTTAAAAATTTATACGGGTGAAGTAATATAATTATTAACTGCGTCCATGGTCGCAGTATATTCGTTTAGCGTAAAATATTAAAATGAAGTTTGTAACAATTGTACAGCATTTCAACCAAGACATAGTAGTAATAAATGTAATTCACACAATTAACTTTAGAAAACAGATTTATATATATTTAAAAAAATACAAAATACAATTTTTTAAACTTCTAATCCTCGTCATCACCATCGTAATCAGATTCGTCGTCAAGAGTCATGCTTTCGTCTTCTGTATCGCTTTCCGTCTCTTCATCCTCTTCAGCGACATTCTCCTCTTCGCTTTCTTCCTCTTCATGTTTGTATTTTGGTTCATCAATGAACTCCCAGAACGGGTCGTCTGTATCAAGCTCATCCTCTGACCCGTAGCGAGGCATATCTTCAGAACTATACATCCAATCATCATTAGATGATTGGCTTCTTTCTGGTGAAGACGGTGGAGAAGACATTTTTTTGAGTCTATTGACCGAACAGTGACAGTAACGAGTTTGAACAAAAATAATTTAGTATGTTTGTAATCCTTTGCTGATGACCCTTTATATATTTTAATCCCGGAATTCCAAAGGGTTTAAGCTCTCAAACCACGTGAATATCTCCCAAACTTTTTTTCTACCTTTTCCCAAAACTTGTGTATACTTCCTAGGTGACTGTTCAGTTATCCAAAACAGTTTAAAAGTTAATACACTATAACTTTAAATTACTTTGAACTCCAAAACAGTACATTATTACGACCATAGTCGCATTGGGAACTGATAAATGATTAACTGCGACCATAAATTGCATCCGTAGTAGGAGTGCGACTATGGTCGCAGTGTTTAAGAGCAGCAGTCGCAGTTTAGATATGTAATTAAAAGAGCTTATAAGTTAATATAGTGAGAAAGAGACCTTACAAAAAAAATAGAATTAAAAGCTTTTAAAAGAAGATAAAATATAATTGAATATCAGAAGATCAGGAAATCCTAATCCTCGTCATTATCCCCATCATAAGCAGATTCATCGTCTTTATTCTTCTGCTCTTCCTCTTCATCACTTATTTCCTCATCATCTTCCTGTTTTGAGGTTTTTTGTTTCACCGATGAACTCCCAGAATGGATCGTCTCTATCAAGCTCTTCGTCTGACCGTTGATAGGAAGCAAGCCTACAGCATCAGAGGACATGCTTTCATCAAGCATGTCTCCGTCAAGTGGCAGAGGAATAATGTCTTCGTCACTAACCCACATTAAAACTTCATTATCATCATGAATAGGAGGATCAGTTAACACATTATTTGATATAGTGAGATAGTCAAAGGAGTGAAGTTCAGACTGGTATCAGATTCACTAGAATATCCTGAAGACAAAGGACCGGTGGGGGAACGATTGAAGTTGAAATCTAAGTGTTCAGAGGAAGAAGATGGGGAAGACATGATTGAAGAATGAATTATTTTTTTGGAAGTTTTTGAAATCAAATGAAAAGGAAGAACAAAAATATAGTTTTCAGGTATGAGATAATATATTAGTTACAAGCATTATATAAAGGTCAATATTGTGGAAGAACATGAATAGTAATAATAATTGTTACAGGTGAGGGTTGAGTATGGTAGGAAGTGGTAAAAAAAATTAAATATTTAATTGAAGATTTATTGCGGGAGAATCCGAAGAGTTTCTTTTTGCCAGAGGTTAATGCTTGAAGTAGAAATTAACTTTTCATAGAATTGTTTGCCTATATCTTTAGATTACGTATGGTGCACATCTTTCCTTTCTCGAGATTAACATTAGTGCATCTCTTTTTTCTAGACTGTTGTTGTATCACGGTAGAAAGAATATTAATTACTTCATTTAATTCAGTGTAATTAATATAGTAATTTTTATAAGATTTGATATACGCGAATTGATCTCAGGGTCGCATGGCTAATCCACCCTAGTCGCATATTAAAAATCTTTTACATAAGGCATGGGAAAGAAGATTGCGACTTTGGTCGCAGTACTGAAGGAGGTCGCATTGTTGTACGATAGAATGTGACTAGGGTCGCAGACGTTATATAAAGAAGTTTTGTTATACAATGACTGCGACTGTGTCGCAGTTGTCATATAAAATTGAAATTATATTGTATTAGGTCGCATAAAAACATTTTGTTATACAATGACTGCGACTAGTGACTGCGACTGTGTCGCAGTTGCCATATAAAATTGAAATTATATTGTATTAGGTCGCATAAAAACATTTTGTTATTCTATGAGTGCGACTAGTGACTGCGACTGTGTCGCAGTTGTTATATTGTATTAAGTCTGCGACCATGGCATGTTTTTTAAATTTTCAATGCTTATGCTTATTTTACATTATATTGATCCAATTTTTTTAATTATATTTTTCGATGTATTAAAATTACGAATTTTATAACTGTAGATATATTCAACTTAAATTTTGTTTGTTCATGACTTTATTCCAGTTTAGAATTAAAAAGGGGTATTTTTGTCAATTTGTTTCACAATTATTTAGGCGGGATTTTTTTGATTTTTTTGGCGCCAACACACTGCGGCCGATGTGTGGCATATATTCAGCCACGTCCCGCCGGCTGAGAAACTCTCTCAGCCTGCAGGCTGAGGTACAGTAACCCCATATATATATATATATATATATATATATATATATATATATATATATATATATATATATATATATATATATATATATATATATATATATATATAGAAAAATGTATATTAGCCGACGGCTGAGAGACCCTTTCAGCCTGCGGTGACGTGGCACGTTATTAGCCACACTAGAAAGGACGCCCCGCCTATTGAAACAGTTAAAATTATTAAATGCCCCTGTGGTAAAAGACAGTGGATCTGTATAGTTTATTATTTTTTTATATTTCTGACGTTAGTCAATATTGTCACAATTATCTTTTATAACCGCGGCCAAACTGCGACCAATTTCATCAAATCACGAAACTAATTTGAATGCTTCTTTATTAATTTTTTTGTTTACAAATTTGAAATTTACTGATTTTGAATATAGTCGCAGTTTATTTTTTTCGCATGTAATGTATAAATTATTATTTTTTTACATATTGAATGCAGACAAGGACTGTGACTATGATCGCAGTGCTTAACGAGAGCAAGTCGTGGATGTTTTTTTGCTAGGTTAAATGTAATAACAGTGACTAAGAAACTGATACTATAATCACAGTTTACGTATTATTTTATCGCTGTGACTGTTGTCTCAGCTGCCTATAAACAATTAATTTTTTTTACATATTGCATGCGATCAAGGGCTGCGACTATGATCGCAGTATCCACGACAGCTTTTTTGTGGATGAATTTTTTGATAGGTTAAATGTAATAATGGTGACTAAGGACTGATACTATAGTCGCAGTTTACGTATGATTTTATATATTTGCTCTTCACTGGTACTGTTGTCTCAGCCGCTTATAAACTACGAATTTTTTTTACTTATTGTATGCAAAGTAGGACTGCGACTATGGTCACAGTGTTTAACGATAGCAGTCGCAGTTTTCTAATTTGTGATATACAGTGAAATATACGGTGAAATATACTGATTTGAGAGGACTGCGATCATGTTCGCAGTATTATCTGTTTATATAGTTTAATTTTGGACTGGGACCATGATAGCTGTTTTTAACTTTATTGAATGTAAAACGATCAAACTATTTATGACTGGAGAGCGACCGTAGTCGTAGTTTCATATGCAATTATTATATGAGTACTACGACCATTATCGCAGATAAGATGCAGAAATAATAACTATACAGTATACTTTATATGTATTTTAAAAATATGAAAGATTATTTTATAGATAGAAGTAAATTTTATTTATAACATAATATGGTTAGAAAGAGACCTTACAAAAAAAGAGCATTAAAAGCTCTTAAAAGAAGACAAAATAACGTTGAATATCAGAAGATCAGGAAATCCTAATCCTCGACGCCATTACCATCCATAAGAAGATTCGTCGTCTTCATCCTCCTCGTCTTCCTGTTCATCACTTTTTTCCTTATCATCTTCCTCTTTTTCAGGGTTTTTAGGTTCATCGATAAACTCCCAGAATGGATCGTCTCTATCAAGCTCTTCGTCCGATCCGTGTCGAGAAGAACCTGTTAAAGATATGCTCAAAGAAAGCGAGCCTCCAACATCAGAGGACATGCTTTCATCAAGCATGTCTCTGCCAAGTGGCAGAGGAATAATTTTCTCCTTACTAAGCCCCATGAAAACTTCATCATCCTCATGAAGAGGAGGATCAGATAAAATATTATTTGATGTAGTGAGATAGTCAAAAGGAGTGAAGTCTAGACTGGTATCAGATTCACTAGAATACCTTAAAGAAAGAGGACGGTGGGTGAATGATTGAAGTTGAAATCTGAGTGTTCAGAGGTAGAAGATGGAAAGACATGATTCAAGAATGAATTATTTTCTAGAAGTTTTTGAAATCAAATTGAAAAGGAAGAGCAAAAATATAGTTTTTAGATATGAGATAATATATTAGTTACAAGCACTATATAAAAGTCAATAATGTGAAAGAACATGAATAGTAATAATAATTGTTATAGGTGACGGTTGAGTATTGGAAGAAGTGGTAAAAAAATTAAATATTTAATTGAAGAGTTATGGTGGGAGAATCCGAAGAGTTCCTTTTTTCCAGAAGTTTACTACGTGAAGTACAAATTAACTTTTTATAGAATATTTTTCTTATATTTTTAGATTACGTATGGTACACATCTTTCCTTTATCGAGATTAATATTAGTGCATCTCTTTTTTCGAGACTGTTATTGTATCACGGTAGATAGAATATTAATTACTTCATTTAATTCAGAGTAATTAATATAGTAGTTTATAAGATGTGATATACGCAGACCGATCTCAGGGTCGCATGGCTAATCTACTTTGTAAAATTATCAAAAATCTGTTACATAAGGCATGCAAAAGAAGATTACGACTTTGGTCGCAGTGCTGAACAAGGTCGCAGTGCTGAATGATAGCATGTTTCGTCTGTTATTTTTATGCGAATAAGGAATGCGACTAGGGTCGCAGACGTGATATAAAATTAAAAGTTATATTATATTAAGTCTGCGACCATGGACACAGTGATAGAAAGTTTTATTATACTATGGCTGCGACTAGTGTCGCAGTCGGCATATAAAATTGAAAGTTATATTATATTATGTCTGTGACCATGGTCGCAATGTTCGAAAGTTTTATTATACTATGACTGCGACTATGATTGCAGATTTTGTAAAACGGTCAGAATTCTGTTACATAAGGCATGTGAAAAAAGACAGCGTCTGTCGTCGGAGTGCTGAACAATATCATGTTTCGTCTGTTATGAATTTTTTGTGATTAAGGAATGCGAAATAATTAACCATTGTATTCCATTATTTTTTTACACTGTGCATTTGTAATAGAAAAATCAATATACGGTTGCCCTACATTAAATTCATTTTTCTATTCATTTCAGTTTCTTTTATTAAACCTATATGAGTTGAAAATAACACGAAATAAAATAATATAAAAAATTAAATAAAAAATAACAGTTTTTTATGTTTCAAACATGTTTTTTACTTTTCAATGATGCGGTTTATTTCGCATTATCTTGATCCAAAATTTTCTATTATATTTCGATGTAGTAGAATTAAGAATTTTATAACTGTAGATATATTCAACTCAAAATTCTTTAGGTAAATTTAGTTTGTGAATGAGTTTATGCTAGTTTAGAAGTAAAAAGGGGTATTTTCGTTAATTTGATTCACGATTCCTTAGGTGGGATTTTTTTGATTTTTTTGGCGCCTACACTTTGCGACCGATATGTGACATATATTCCGCCACGTCACCGCCGGCTAAGAAACTCTCTCAGCCGTCGGCTGAGGTACAATAACCCCATATATATATATATATATTATATATATAGAGATATATAGTTTGGCACGTGCAAAGATACACACAAATTACTTTCTAAATACTATAAATATGAATTAATTCTTGCACACTCTTCTAAGAAATAATATGACTTTTGTTCTTCAAGGCAACACCATATGTAAATTAATAGGACAATGACTCACTTTTTCAAATAATTCATGAAACCATTCTAATAAAAACTTAATAAGTCAATATATTTCTAATATTGTTTAAGATGTGAGGTTGTGAGACAAACTTGAGACCATATTACATTGGGTTGTAAAACCCTAAAAAGTTTACATCATATCAATGGCATAGCCAGGATTTCAAAGTCGAGGGGTACAAAATAACATGCAATAATATCAAAATTGTAAAGACGTTTAATACTAAATAATAATGATTTTCTTTTTAAAAGATTAGGAGAAAGGAAGGGGCCACAAACTCCAAATTTTCCAAACATATTACATAAAAGCGGTTGTTACAATATGAAACTACACTTCAACTCCAAAAGTATAGCTTGCAAGTCAAACTCCTTATATATTAAAGAAAACAAAATTCAATCACCTAAAACAAAAGTAAAATGAGATATTACCTTATAATCTGTGTGACGCTTTGACTTATTTTGGAATCGTCCATGATTATATCATTACTAATAGTGTCAGATACATCAGATTTGATATATGTTACCAAACAATCATTTATTTACTGATCTCCTACTCAGTTGCGCAGTTTAGATTTTATAATATTCATAGCAAAAAATACTCTCGCAACATTTGCAGTTGGCATAGGTAAAATCAATACAGATTTCACAAGTTTATAGACAAAAGGATATGCCACATCTTTTTTCATCTTCGCTGCAAGACTTGCAATCCATTTTAGTTGCAGAAATTCATTTTTGATCACACCTTATGAATGAATATATCAAGTTGATCATGAGCCATGACCTCGGTTGCTCAGAAATCATTAGGATCAATCTCAACAAGACAAAAGTAACTTCTCCTTATTAAATATAACAAAAGAGTCACTAAGATTTAAGCATGCTATATAAAGAAGTAACTCAGTGTTCGTCTCGGTGAAGCTTTAGCTTTGAACTTGCAAATCTATAACTACATAAAACAAGTCACACTGATAATGATACAAGCTGGTAAAGCTCTAAGCATTACAGCGTGATCTCCCTATGGAATAACATATTATCCATGTTAAGGACCTCGATATCATGTTTGACACAAAACGAAGAAACAGGCTCAAGGAAAGAATCACATCCATCATCTCTTATTTGTTGAAACTATTGCTTGGCTTATTTAGAAAGTCCATGGCATTTACAACATCTTGATCTTTCTTTGAAGAGCCAAAGACAACTCATTGTTGATTTCCAACACGTTTTTCATCAAATGAATAGAAAATGCAAATTCAATGATTTGCATCATTTTAGAATCAACACAGCTTCTCCTCTCTTTTCAACATATGATATTTTTTCTATACTCTCAAGTACTACAATGACATGAGTATAAAATATTCAAGTTTAGCATTTCATAATAATGAGAGCTCCAACACGTATCACCTGCACGTTTAAGCTCTATTTCCTGATTCAAACCTCTCTTAGTACTGAGTTTACCACCTTAAGTCCCTTCAGAATCTCATTAGCTTGTGCTCCCTAAAGAATGTTATGACATTTGGCAGAAGCCTACAATATTGCAAATATTTGCAACGACTGTGAACACCACATTCATCTTAGAAATAATTTAGCAACAGCACTAGTGCCAACTGAAGTTGGTGTGCAAAATAATGAATATAAACAGTAGATTTGTTTTCATTCAAGATAAGAGTTTTAAGTCTATTGAATTGACCTATCATGTTACTTACCCCATCATAGACTTATCCTCGTAATTCTAAGATACTTAATCTATGTGTACCAAACATAGTATCAACTGCTTGCTTCAATATCATGGCACAAGTATCATAACATGTATGATTCCCATAAAATGCTCTATCACATGGCCTTTTTTATCCACATAACATAATACAACCGCCATCTGCGCTTTTATTTATGCATCTCAGGATTAATTGACCAAAATTGCAAAATATTCATTCCCAATGTCATTTACAATAGCATTTCTAGTCTCTGTTGTAGTGGCACACAAATATCTTTCTGATATCAGGTGATGTTATCTTCTAATTCTCTAGAGCATTTTGCAAGGTAACTTTTTCTATCTTCTCATAGTTATTTGCAAGAACTTGCAAAAGTTCTAAAAAGTTACCTCGATCTTTAAAATTGCAAAATTCATCATGCCCTCGAAAAGCTAATCTTTACCGCAAAAGATGCTGAATAGAATCAATCGAGGCATTCAATCGAGTCTGATATTGAACTCGAGTGAGTTGTGAAGTCTTTAAGATTACACTACCAATGTGTTGATTTTGTCATAACAAATTTCACACTTCTCTACTACTAGATTGTGAGAACTATTAGGGACACCAATATGAGCTTTTAATTTGGTTGTTGCATGAGACCAGTTTTTGAATTCTTCAACATAAATGCATCTCCACTATATTGCTCATGTTGATCTTTGAAAAGAAAATAACATAAGCAAAATTTTGCATCTTTTTGTCACTATACTCCAACCAAATCGGGTACATATCAAACCATCACTAGTACAGAAATGGGATAAACGTCGCACCTATCACACCGATTTGAACTGCATCTGATGCGAAACAGAATACGTTGACAATTTTTTGAATAAATGATTATTAGCCACTATCAGGTATTTTCAGTTAAAAAAGAAATATTCAACATCGGTTATGAAAGTAACCGATGAGGAAAGATTTATTTCACATCGGCTCTCTAAGTAACTGATGCATATAGTTTAATAATTTTTAAATCATCATCGGTTATTTACTGAACCGATGCCGAATATTTAATATATAGCATGCGGAATATACTTTATTAGTGTCAGTTTTTTTAAGAATCGACACGAACTATAATTTCAAAGATCACGCCACGAATTTTTACCCTAAATTTGTAGGCTGTCTAAAAATTCAAAAGACAAAGCCAAAAAACACGACCATCATGTCAAACGCGAGGGTCACATCTCAACCCTAAACACGAATCTCGCGTTATACCAACAAAACGTGAGAGTGATGTTCTTCATTAAGACGTGAAGGTCGTGTTGCCTTTTCAAAACACGGACCTCAATCAAGGTTGTGTTTCAACTTTAGACGAAAGCCTGGGAAGCTTTGCATTTCAACAATATTACGAGCCTGCGAGCTCTGCGTTCAATCAACAGTGAGTTCCGCATTCAGTGTGAGACCCACGTTTCTACTATAATAGACAACAATCAATTGTGTTAATCACACCTACGTTTTCTCCACATAATAGAGAATAAATCCCATTATGAAGAGATTTAAGGGGTCAGATATGCACCAAAAATCTTTATAAATAGCTGTGAGAAGCTATAAGAAGAGGACTTTGGCCCCTCAAAGAGTTCAAGCGAGGAAAAGGGAAGATTCTTACTTGCTGAGTTCAAGTTTAATCTCTTTGAAATTTAGCCATTTCTTGAGGTTTTGTACTTCACCAGTGAGCTGTCAATGAGAGCAAGAAGATACGAGATCAAGCTTCAAGTTCAGCTCATCAACAAAGAATAAAAATCACTCTCCAACACAACGTCAAGAACCCGACACCAATAAAAGGGGGATCAACCATCCTTCCCTTCCCTCTTTTATAATAAGATTTTTGATCCATTGTAATTTTTTTTGCAAGTAATTAAAGATTTTACATGACCAATTTTCTAGTAAATAGAAGATGGCGAATCCGTCGGGGATTGTTTTCTCTACCGATGAGAAGGCCTAGCGCAAGCCAACTTGAAGTTACTTGGATCCACCGTCGAGTCACTCGTTGTCGAATTCGACCAAGAGAAGTTTGAACAACTTCTCTCCTCGGGCTCCATTAGCCCCAAAATCATGTGAAAGTACCGCAAATTCTTAAGCAATACTCGCTCTCTAGCCTCATAGGAGGCTTCTAGAAAAAAAGTTTCTTCGGATGTTAGTCGTACGCTTTTTGACAAAGCAATGGTTCAACCTCTCTTGAGGTTCACTTAACCTTCTTTGGAGATAACACAGCTTGCGATGAAGTGTCATAGGAGACCCGCAAGACCAGTGTCATGGCTCTAGGCCAACAAAATGATGGAGATCAATCTCACCATCATACTTCTCTCAAGGCAGAGCAAACTCAATTTGCAAGGGGTTCGTAACAACTCCTATAAGCTAAGGGGATTGCTGATTATTGACAAAGACGCCGAGCTCGCCGTCAGCAAGCAGAAGCTGAAGACAGTGCTGTTTGCACTAAATATGATACTCGCGATCAGCCCCGCTTTTCTGCTTCAAAATGCGATGCCTGCATTCAAATGCAACAATAACTGGTAAGCAAGCTATGCTTCTCTACTTCAAAACACGATGCTCGCATTCAGACGCAATAGTCGCTGGTGAATAAACATCATGTCTTACTGCCAAAATGTGAGACTTGCGTTCAACCTCTTACTGCCTCAAAACGTGAGATCCACATTTCACTTTAGAAGGCGAGACCCCCGTTCAACCTGAGGTTGTGCTAGAACGCAACATCCGCGTTTCACTACAGAAACGCGATAGTCGTGTTCAGCAAGAGGCTGCTCCAGAGCGCGACCTTCATGTTTCACTTCTAAAATGTGGAGTCGCATTCAGCAACAAGTGGCTAAGTTCTAATCTGAGCTGGGAAGCTCTCGCACCCATGGATTTGAGGCTAGTTCTTCAGATACTTCTACTACTGATTTGAGGACTACTTAACAAAAAAGATGAGTGTTCACCAAATCTCCTCAGTGCCATTACGTGCAACACAACTCGGTGGTGCTCTCTAATTTTCATTGTGGCTTCCAGATGACTAAGTTATCCGTTTTTAGCCGACTGTCAATGGTTTCAAATTCAAACTTGGCCAAGAAGCGACCATCTCACAAATCTAAAGAACATATTCGATATCACGCAAGCACATCAATTGAAGATGATCCCGACCGAGTCTTTCTCGGGTTACCCAGTAGCAAGTTCCTTGGATTTGTTATCACATCTAAAGGGATTCATCTTGACCCAGCGAAAGTTTGCATAAGAGATGCAAACTCTGAGGAATCTCAAAGAACTCGAAGGTTACAAAGTCTGTTGCCTTGCATCTGAAGATTTATTACAAATTGTAGGTCACCAGAGGGGGTGAATAGGTAACAAGCTATTATAATGCAAACTAATGCAAAAATTAAAAACTATTAAGCTAACATATAAAGTATAACACAAGAGTGTAGCCGAATTCTCAGTGAAGGCTCTGGACTATCTCCTCAAGATTCCTCAAAATTAAGAGTTGGGGTGCCACCATGACTATCTTGATTGGATACAAGTGTGAACAAATAATCCCAAGCATGTACATCAATTTAGTACAAGAGAATATCAAGCATATAAGAGATATGAACAATAAGCATATAGAAGATAAAAAAAATAAGTGAGAGAGAGAGAGAGAGATAAGCAATCGTAAATATGAGAGATTTATTTCGAGGTTTGAGCACACTTGCTCTACGTCCCCGCCTTCAACTCTATAAAGGATTTTCACTATAATGATCCCGCAAGGTCATCCGGTTCTGCAACACCTAGAACGAGTTCACACTAGAACTCTTAGACTCACAAGTCCCTCACTTTTTCCCGCAAGAAAAACACACTACGATCTCACAAGTTCGCTGAGGCCGCACCTCAACAACATTCTCCAATACAAGGGGGTAGAACACTTGTGATTATTTCTCTTGATCACAAAAATAACTCTCTCACAACAAAGCTCCTATAGGATTGATATAGTAATGAATGACTCAAGATTTTGTGAGAAAACAAGATAAATGTGGAGATGAAGAATCTCAAGAAAACACTTTTAAAAACATAAGAGATTAGCTCTTGAAAACACTCTTTTGGATAAGAAAGTGAAGCTCTAAAAAAATGCTTAGAAACTCTGGAGAAGAGCTCTAGAAAATAGCCTAAAAATCTTACCCAAAATTCTGGCCAAAAGTCTTATTTATAGAGACATCAGAAACTAGCAGTTAGGGGTCAGATTGGTTTGTTGGTCGACCAGCCAGTTGACCAGTCAACGGTCATATTTATGACTGTTGGGTTGCATCCTATCGGTCGACCGGTCAGTCGACCAAGGCCAGAACTAGAGAGCACTGCTCTCTTGGTCAGTCGACCGTCCGACCGATCGAGCCCAGATCCAGAGACCAACTCTCTAGATCGGTCGACCGCTTGGTCAACCGGCCCTCAAGCCAGACTTGTGCACGTTGTCTGTGCAGATTAGTCAACTCTCGGTCGACCGACTTCTTGTTCTATCGGCCGGTCGGTCGACCACCAGAAGCCAAGTTAGGGTTTAAAGGATTTAAAACTTGGTGTTTTGAAACCCTATAAATTCTAATAAAATACAATAAAATTCACAAAATAATTTTTAACAATACTTTAAAAACAAATATATGTGATCAAAAATCAACACACATTACAAACAATTTTAACTATATATAAGGCATAGAACTTAAGCCTTTAAACAAAAATCATATTTTTCAAAATCAAATCTAAAATGAAAAACGGATTTTTCCAAAACTTGTTCAAATAGAAAAACAAGATATTAAACTCATTTGAAGTATAGTGTGCATGGATATTATCCAATACACATATAATTTGAAATATCTATATTTTTGTACAATTAAGCTCTAATGAAAGTTTTGATTTAACAAAATTCAATCACATTATATAAAAACATCAAATATGTTTTTCTAAACATTTGAACCAACAATGTGTATAGATGAAATCCAAAACACATATAAACTATATAAACTCATTTTGATGAAATCTATTCATAAAACATAAATATGTATATTTGAAGCTCAAAACCAAAACAGTATTTTCTAAAATCAAAACTATTCTTATGAAAACCCATATAAATTTTGTGTGTGTATGAGCTTGAATAATCCACAACTAATCTATCCTTTACATTTATCTAAAATAAAATCTTAACACTTACAAATACTAGACTCAAGTCTTGAAAATCTTCTTCTCCTTCTTGACTTGGTCCAAACCTTTTGATGCATAAGCTAGACTCCTCTAGAGTACTTGGTGCGATCTTAATGCGTGAGCTCTTGAATCAACACATGATAGCTTCAAAACTTGATTTTGAATATTTCGTTGAAGCTAAACACCAACTAAAATCTTGATCAAATATCTGAAACTATATAAACACAAGATCATTAGTACTATAACTACATGAGTTAATTATCATCAAAACTAGATTGATGGGCCTTTGGGTCAACACAAATCTCTCAGGACATTGTTAATCCTTCACCAAGTTGATGAAAGTAGGAGTTTCATTCACCAGGACTGTGCATGCCAGCAAGCATTCAAGGAGATTAAAGAATACCTTATGCATCCGCTTGTTATTGTAAATCCACTATCAGGAAAACGCTTACAGTCATATGTTAGATCTATGGATCATTCGTTGGGAGCTTTGTTAGCCCAAAATAATGACCAAAGACAAGAGCAAGCAATTTACTACTTGATCAGGACCATAATCAGCGTTGAACATCACTACAACCCGATTGAAAAAGAATGTCTAGCTCTAGTCTTTGATGTCCAGAAGATGCGACGCTGCCTAGGGCCAACACATTCACTTCTTATCTAGAGTCAATCCTCTACGATTGTTCATGACAAATTCTTGCTAAACTACAGATTGGCGAAATGGGCTATTTTGCTCTCGCTAATATGAGATGCAATTCATGTCACAGAAGGCAGTCAAAGGTCAAGCCGTGGTGAATTTTTTGGCTAACCATCCAGTTTAGGATCCTACAAACTTTATGATGATCTCCCATACGAAATCACTGAAGTTTTTATAACCCATGCATCCCTAGAAGAATAAGTATGGCAATTATTCTTTGACGGTGGGTCAAGAATAGGTCCTAGAGGAAATATAGTAGCAGGAGCAGGGATGATACTCATATTCCAACATAACTATGTAATTTCTCGTGCATTCTCACTAAATAAGCCGTGTTCCAATAACGTGGTAGAATACAATGCTCTGTTGATCAGAATGCAACTTGCAAAAGAGATCAGTGTTATGCACCTTGAAGCGTACGGTGACTTCAAGTTCATCGGCAACCACGTCTGAGGGGAGTACGATGTCCGACATGAAAATTTAGTACCCTACCACAATGCATTTATCAACATGGCTGAGAAGTTCAAAAGGTTCTACATCAACCACGCACCTCGGCAACAGAATGCACATGCAGATGCACTGGTATCACTTGCTACCTTACTAGCTCTTCCAACCAGAGCAACAGAAGTACTCATACATAGTCCTGACTTGTACTATCTAAATTCATGCTTGAAGACAGTAAAACTTCAAGAAGAGACCTTAAAGTTAAATAGATTCTCGAGACTTCAACAGGACCAGCGAGATTCCCATTCGTTGACTTCATCTTATATGGTATATTGCCTAACGAACCTTGATCGGGAGAGAACCGCGCACAAAAAGTGTATGTTTTGAAATCGATATTTAAAGTGTGTGCTTTGGCTTCCTCGATACTTCCTTTATAACGTAGAGGCTAACACGAGTCGAATCCATAAGGACGGGGGCGATAGAAGCTTACACAGTATGTTCACGTGTATGTTAACGGTTCTTCAATGTTTGAAAGAATGAAAAAAAAAGAAAATAAAGAATGAAAAGAGAGTACGGTGAAAATAAAGAAGTGAGAAACATAAAAAAGAATGTATCTGTGATTTTTAGAATATTTCTAAAATAAAGTAAAAAGATAAAGAAAACCCATGGCTGCTAACTACTAATGATTCCACTAACATGCTAACCTCTTAGTGATTGTTGCCTCACATATATCATTGGCCATCACTAGTCCTTGGTTCAAGAGCTTTACAAAGTATGGCTCATATATTAACTTTCACATCCAAATTCAACGAACAAGTGCAAGCTACACTTAAATCATCAAAACACAATAAGAGCAAGCATGAAATAAAGTAATGTTAGCTCGTTAGAGATTTAGATATTTGAGTGTTGATTCATCATCATGAGCCATCAATGGCTCTTGCAAGAGCAAGGCCAATTAGAGGCTATTAGATTCATGTGGATTATTAAGTAAGAAGTTAGACTAGTTTGTGGTTAGTAGTTAGTTGCCATGAGAGAAAAATTAGCTACACATGTAAAAGGGATTAGAGAGAAGAAAACAAAAATAAGTTAAAATAGGACCTTTCATAAATTTTCACCTTCTATTACAAGCACTCTTTCTTCCCAACATGTACCACTCTCTCTCCCTATTACAAGATCTATAAGAAATGAAAAATACAAAGTGAAAGAAGAAGAACGCTAACCCATACTACCCTAAAATACAAAATAGAGATGAAAACTATCCTAAATTCTACATATCTTCCTAAAAGAGAACCCCCAGGGGTATTTATAGGCACCAGGGGAAGGAGGGCCAGGGGACAAACCCTGGCCTAAAGTACAGGCGCAACGCGCCCGTACAGTCATGAAAACACGGCCATAGCCACGTTTTCGCGGCTCTTCTAGAGCCGCGCGCGTGGCGCTTCAAGCTGTGCCCTGTCCCATCTGTCCCCTTTCAGATGCAGTTCCCAGTTTCTAGTTTTGGGCCCCTTGTTATGATGAATCAGTTCTCCACAGTTAATGGTTGGTGATTTAGGGTCTTCTTTTTCATTGGAAACCATGGACCTAGAAACATGCAAGAGAGGTGTACTGAGCAGAATTTAATATGAAATAAATATGAAGATGTGGTATGAAATATACAATTTTAAAGACTAATCACACCCCCACACTTATCTTTTCCTCATTCCGAGCAAAACAAAAAACTAAAGGAATTATTACACTACTTTCGCAGGTGACACGATTGTACTGAGCATATGCAACAAGCCACTAAACCTCTAGGTTTCCACTAGAGGAGGAGTTTTGTCTCTTGAGGGTTTTCAGCGGATTACACCCACAAAATCCATAGCAAAAGAAATCAAATGTTAGTATTTTGAAATAGAGAAAAGTGTTAAAATACTTTAGTGATCCAAGATCATAGGTTAACCAGAAATTATTCTTCCTTAAACTAAGTCGAAATGCAAAATCTTGTTATAAATTAAATCTAAGAATTAAAATTGAATTGATTTTTTGATCTTTCATAAAACTCTTAGAAAAATATGCACTTTGTGAACAGTGAAGGTTTTTAGGACATCGACTCTAACTTTCATGCTATTTATTTAATATATTTTTTTCTTCTTTTTTTCTTCCCTTAATTTTATTAGGCTTTCTTATTTACCCGGGTAGTGAGCCTTTAGTCAGTGACTCCCAAACCAGATTAGAAAATATCCCTCGGACTTAAGGACTCGAGTAAATAAGGCCACAAAATTAAAGAGGATTATGTTATTTTAGTCCATCGTTTTAGGTCTGAATAATCATGCTTCCTGAGGCATAATTACCCAACTTTAATAAGTGGTTTTATCATTATATCAATTTTTATATATATATATATATATATATATATATATAATTATGACATTTTCAGTCTCTGTTTCAATCCTAAAAATTGTGTAAGTATAAAGTGCATAAATCTAAGGTAAAAAATTTTAGATTAAATTATCTTTCCAATCTTACTATCTTATCCTAAAATGTAAACAAGATCTATTATTTTGACTCAGTTTAAAATTTCATAATTTTAGGTCTTCCTAATTCCTAAGATAATCTTAATTTTCTTAAAAATAATTCAAAACTATTTATCTTGCTTTAAAATGTTTTGTAAAAAAGAAAAGAAAAGAGTTTTTATATAAAAGAAATTTTTAAAAATTTCCTAAGAAGAAGTGTAAAAGAAAGAAAATGTAAAACTACTTATGTTAGTAAACTCTCCTCCACGCTTATCTCATGCATTGTCCTTAATGCATCGTGAATGTGTATATACAAGAAACAAATGGGGAGAGAAGGAAAATTACCTCATGGTGGTGGCTCCAGTGATGGTCTGATTAGGCCAAGCGTTGCTACCCAATCAAGATAATTTGGATCATGAAGGAACCCACCAATGACCTCTCTAATATGATCCGATAAAAGAATGATTAAATGAATGGTCTTATTGAAAAAATTATCCCCATCTAATTTTTAATTTTCAAAAATTATTACTGAGTCATTTTCTTCAACATTCTTATCAACAATGAAGTGTGATTTTGGAAGATTATTAATTTGGACTCAAATGAAACAGGAGTAAAAACTGACACCGACTCGGAAATTTGACTCAGATCAAGCCGAGAGTCAACAATGAGAGTCAAAATTGTTCAAAAATCGGGTCCAAACCAAAGAATTGATGTTCACATACTTTCCCCATTAATGAAGGGTGATCAGAAGATATTGGTGATTCATTTTCACAGTGTATTGCGACAGGGTTTAATATTAACTCCGGAATATGGTAAAGATATCAGAGTCATTATTTAATCAAAAAGTGAAATGAAATCACCAACATGAGGTTCAGGATCGCTTTCAAGCTTAAGTTCAATTTCAAGAAAAGGATAACTTGCCAAAATGTCAAGGTGGTTCTCTAAATTTTGGGCAAGTTCAAATGGATGTAATGAACTTGAATCTTGATTTTTATCCACGAAAGGAATGTGAATGGGTAAAATGATCGATTCAAGTTCAGGAAGTATGGAAATCAAAACTGGCTTAAGAACTTACTTAACTCAGGTAACACTACAGGAGTCGATATTGATTCAAAGATTAGACTCGAATCGCTAAATTGAAGCTCAGGTTCACATTCGTCTTCAAATTCAATTTCAGGAAATGGAAAACTTGCCAAACTATCAAGAGGTTGATGTTGGTCAAGTTCAAGTTTGCATGATGAAATTGAAGCTAGATTTTCAGAATGACAAGATTCTTGAGTCATATGAACATCTGATGGACATCGGAACTTATTCATATTTTGTATTATTCGCTCGGTCTCGTGTACAAATTTCTTAGTTTTTTCCCTCAATGATTTTTCTTTGACTGGTTCTGAAAAAGAACTATTTTGGAAATTTTGTGGACATGATGAGGCCATCATATTTTCAAATTATTTTTGGGCCTTTATTACTTCTTCCAAACTCCTTTCCAATGATGATTTTTCTTCAATTGGTGGTTCATGAAAAGGAGTATATGAATCAAAATTGGAGAATAAATATTGTGAAAATTGTGGACAAGATGGCTGAAAATTTGACTCGGGTAAGTGAATCCCCATTGACTCTGTGAAGAGTTGAAATTATTTTGAAAATTTTGGACATATGGTGGGGATATGGGTCATATTGATTCGGATAATCCCAACTCGGCATAAATGGTTGGTTCATGTTGTATATATCCTAGTCAGAGTTATCCAAGTCAAATGAGGTCGGGGTGAAGTATGGATTCATATTAGGATTGAAAGAATTGTTGTTGTAAAAATCCATTTCACAATTAAAAAAAAGAAACGAACAAACAAATAAACAAATAAAGAAAAAGAAAAAGAAAACAAGCCTATACTAGGGTTGACTTAGACCTAGACGACTCCTAACTGGTTAGACTGTCTATGGGAGGTATATTATCGGAATATGACCATGAGATAATCGGCCAGGTAGGGGCAAGATCAGTGGGAGGTACCCGTGCTGGAGCAACGGGCCTAATTATGCCAAACCACTGTTCTTCGAGGTTTCGCCTCTCAATTCCCAACCTTAGACACCGATTTGACAAGAGTCAACTTCTAAAACTTCTCCCTTAGGTCAATCTCTTAAATGAGTCTGAGATGTCCCTAGGAGCCAACATCTAGCAAATTTTATTTAGGCTTGGGTTGTGCGAGTGGGGAGGTGATTTTTAGGTTAAGGGAGGGTAATGACTTCCCCACCTTATGTTGTATTGGGTTTTGCCCTTAAGTTCAATTCGTGCAAGTGTGTAATATAGATAAGAATGAACAGACAAAGAGAGTAAATCACTCACATCTTTTTTCTAACTATATGCAATGCAATATGTACACTTCCGTCAAGATCACAACAACAAAATACAGTATATTGGAATAAAATTGATATGTGCCTAGATGCAAATGTCTAAACCATTTTAAACCATCTAATTTCTGTATTTTAGTTCTTAAAATTATTACAGTATACAGGTAATATAAACAAAAACTAGCAGTAGAAAATGAGAATATACATGAATTTACCTAACCGCATAAGAGCAAGTGTGCACTTCTGCAATGCTAAAAAATTTGACATGCACACAAAAAACAAAGAAGAAAAGTTAACAAAATTGTGAAATCAAACCATTCCCATCCCCGACAATGGCGCAAAAATTTGATCGGTGTGAGAACCGCGCACAAAAAGTGTGTGTTTTGAAATTGATATTTGAAGTGTGTGCTTTGGCTTCCTCGATACTTCCGTTATAGCATAGAGGCTAAAACAAGTCGAATCCACAAGAACGGGAGGCGATAGAAACTTACATAGTATGTTCACATATATGTTAACAGTTCTTCAATGTTTGAAAGAATGAAGAGAAAAAAAACAAAGAATGAAAAGAGAAGTACGGTAAAAACAAAGAAGTGAGAAACATAGCAAAGAATGTATTTGTGGTTTTTGAAATTTTTCTAAAACAAAGTAAAAAGATAAAGAAAACCCATGGCTACTAACTAGTAATGACTCCACTAACATGCTAACCTCTCAGTGATAGTTGCCTCACGTGTATCATTGGCCATCAGTAGTCCTTGGTTCAAGAGCTTTACAATACATGGCTCATATGTCAACTTTCACATCTAAATTCAACAAACAAGTGCAAGCTACACTTAAATCATCAAAACTCAATAAGAGCAAGCATGAAATAAAGTAATGTTAGCTTGTTAGAGGTTTAGATATTAGAGTGTTAGATCCATCATCATGAGCCATCAATGGCTCTTACAGGAGCAAGGCCAAGTAGAGGCTATTAGATTCATGTGGTTTAACAAGTAAGAAGTTAGACTAGTTAGTGGTTGTAATTAGTTGTCATGAGAGAAAAATTAGCTACACATGTAAAAGGGATTAGAGAGAAGAAAACAAAGATAAGTTAAGAGAGCACCTTTCATAAATTGTCACCTTCTATTACAAGCGCTCTTGCTTCCCAACATGTACCACTCTCTCTCTCCCTATTACAAGATCTACAAGAAATGAAAAAAAAAAAGAAGAATACTAACATAAACTGTCCTAAACTATAAAATGGAGATAAAAACTACCCTAAACTCTGCATATCTTCCTAAAGGAGAACTCCAGGGGTATTTATAGGCACCAGAGGAAAGGGGGCTAGGGGACAAACCCTGGCCCAAAGTACGAGCGCGGCCGTGCCCGTACGGCCGCAGAAACGCGGCCAGGCCATAGTCACATTTCTACGGTTCTTCTAGAGCCACGCGCCCAGTTTTGGGCCGCGCGCTGTTCCGTCTGTCCCCTATCAGATGCAGTTTACGGTTTCTGGTTTTGGACCCTTGGTTTTGACGAATTATCTCTCCAAAGTCAATGGCTAGATTATAGGCCTTTAATCACTTATTAAATGATGATTTAGGATCTTCTTTTTCATTGCATTCCATGGACCTAGAAACATGCAAGAGAGATTTTATTAGCAAAATTTAATATAAAATAAATGTGAAGATGTAGAATAAAATATACAGTTTTAGGGACTAATCAATCCTAAAAAGGCGGTTACAATCAAAAGGAAAGCTCTTCGATTTTATTACAATGCGATTACACGAACGTTATATCGCTGGTCATATGATGGAATCATATTCCCTGCCTTCACATAAAGAGTCACAGGAGGCACTCAGGGAAGCTCATGATAGCATATGTGGGGCTCACCAACCAGGACCTAAACTAGGGAATCGACACCGAAGGTTTGGCTATTACTATCCGAAGATGATCTCTGACACTATACATACGCTAGACAGTATCACGCTTGTCAGATTCATGGTGACATTATACATCAAGCATCAAGCCATCATCACCCAACGTCTTCTTCATGACCATTTGAGATGTGGGGAATGGACATCATTAGACCCATCAGCCTACCAATATCCAAATGACATCAGTTTATCTTAACTATAACCAATTACATCTCAAAATGGATAGAAGATATCCCTTTAAGGGAGGTAAAGACGTCCGACATGATCAAATTCATCAAACATCACGTGATATACCGCTTTGGTGCACCTCGATGAATTGTTCATGATAATGGATCCCAATTCATCAGTAAATCATTTCAAAAATTCTGTAACAAATTTAGGATCCAAAGTGTGTCATTAATAACAACAATCAATGCCCTTGCAAAAGCTTTCAAAAAAGACCATTGAAAACTTTTCAAGAAGTTTATCTCAAAAAGTCAACGCGATTAGGATGAGAAGTTAGGTCAATGCCACTGGACCTACCGCATAACGGTGAGAACCCTTACAAAGGCTACACCATTTTTCTTGGTGTACATTATGTTTTAATATACATAGATTTTTAGAAATTTATTGGTTGTTTAGTCGACTTGTCCTACGTATTAGATGACTAACATGATCAGTATTCGTCTAGTGATGTTATAAGAAGTGTATAATTCATAAATCTTAGTCAAGGAATTATTATTCAACTTATAATGCTAATTAATTAACTAATGACAGTTAGTCAATTCATTAGTTGACTAATGATCTTAGTAGTCGACTAGTCTGGCACATCAGTTAACTAATACTGTTATTTTTGAGTTCTTGTTATTGGATCCTTTTCCAAACCCGATCCAATTGACTTAGACCACTTATACCTATTATACACTATGTCTAATCCTAGCCTCACATCCATGTCTTGATGAAATATACCCTATATTTACCCCAACTGCTCCTAATGCCCTAAAATCACCCATAAATCTGATCTGCCCTCTTCTCAAACAACAACAACTTCTTCTTCCTCCTTCTCAATGCAGGTCTCGCAGATGTCCTAGTTAATTAGCTCTCTATCGAGCTTTAGGCTATCTAAAAATCACTAAGAACAAGTCATCAGACGTGAAGGTCGCGTTTCAAAGTAAAATGCGGACCTTACGTCCAAAGGAAGACAGGGACTTCAGACGCGGGTCTGGGTAACCTCGTGTTTCACGCCAATCTGAGAAACTCCGCATCTCATGTGGGTTTGAGGGATTCCACATCTCACTTCAAACGCGAGTCTGAGTAACTCTGCATCCCATCCAATGCAAGTCTGAGTAAATTTGCGTCCCAATTCAAACGCGGGTCTAAATGACTCCACATCCAATTTCAAGCACAGGTCTGAGCAACTCTGTGCTACACTTCAAATACGAGTCTAAGCAACTTCGCGCTCTGCCTGAGACAATCGCGTCTACAAGAAGCAATGTGAGGTCCGCATCCAACGTGAGACCTGCATTTCTGTTACAACTGATCCCCATTACTGGGTTAATTAATTTCTCATGTAATGTGGAGTAAATCCCCATAATCGAGAAATTTTAGGGATGATAATGCCCCTATGACTCCCTATTAATAGCCTGAGGAGCTATGAAGAGGGGGAGGACTCTTTTAGCAGTGAAAAGAAAGAGAAACTCTTAAAGATTGAGAGCTGAGAATTCTCAAGATAAAAACTTCTTGCTTTTGTCTTGCTTGCTTAAAAATCCAGAGAGAGGAGATAAAGAATAATAAGTGGACTCTAAATACTTAGTTTGTTAAAACAGAGCTCCCTTTTAAATGATCTTTGAGTGCATCCTTAAGAGAAGTTTGTTATTCGGCCAGTCAACAGAGAATAAGATTCACTCTCCATCACTGACTAGTCTACGATTCTACATCTTCATGTCGCATTTCCCTACTGGTTTATGAATAAAACATTGCTTCTGAATCGTATTTTGGTCTATTTTGTAGATAATCAACAGTTCAAGGGTAAAGTCAGAATAAGAGCCAAATTAAACCCAATTTTGAGTAATTAAATCTCATTACCTAGAGGCCAAAGTAAAGAGCTTCTATAAGCTACAATATATTCAAAATTTTGGGCACGAATTTAAAGAAAATCAGATCCAATTTACCCAAATTCAGAATCATCTAGAAGGTCTTTGCAGCTGGATGAAGCTATAGAGCGAAAACAGGGACCTAGGTCCCTGGTATTGCCACGAAAATGTGGCAATTTGTTGTGTTTCTGTGGTAATCATATGGGCCTACGCATTAATTTTCGACGTCTGTGTTCGTCTCGCCTTCCAGAGTCTTCTTTTGCCCATAAATACTGCATTTTTTAGAGCAGAGACGGGGTTACAAAGAGTTGGAGGCTAGGGTTTCTTCCTCTTTTGTATAGTGTAGTGTAGATCTTCTTCTCTTTTCTTTTATATTTTGTTTTATTTTAGATTCATGTATTAGGGCAGAGATGATTCAGAGAGAAAAAGAGATATTAATGTAATAGATAGTGACAATCAACGAAAGCTTTATCCTTTCTTCAATGATTTATTCTCTAACCTCTAATATGACTAGCTAACTTTCTTTTCATGGAAATCTAACTACTAACCACTAATCATCTAACTCTTTACTTGATAATTCATATTAATTTAATAGCCTCTACAATTCCTTACTCTTGCAAGAGCCATTGATGGCTCATGATGATGGAGTCTAACATCTAACTTGCTAACAACTAACTCTTTTATTTCATGCTTGCTTCTAATGATTTTTATAATCTAATGTTTGTATTAGCTTACTCTTGATGCGAGTTTGAATTTGAAAAATTATTTCATATGCCATGCTTTGTATCGTCTCTTCAAGAAGCTAAGGATTAGCGATGACCAAGGATCCATGTGAGGTAACTATCACTAAGAGTTTAGCATGATTAGTGGAGCACTTAGTAGTTAGTAGCCATGAACTTTCTTCTTCTTTTTACTTTGTTTTCATAAATATTTTCAAAACCATTTCATTCTTTTCTTATTAATATTTTCACCATCTTCTTAGTTCACCATTGTTTTCACCTCCTTCCCAACAAATTTCATCTTCTTTTCTATTTTATTTTTAAATCCACTTTCTAAATCACTTCACTTTTCACTTCATTTCTATTTTCTTTTTCTTCCTTTACCATTCGAAAGTCACTTCTTTAATATTTTCACATCGTGTTTTCATCATCTTCTCCACCTATCACTTCTAATTTTCTTTCCTTTTTCTTTTCCCTTTCTTTAACAAAGAAGAACTTGTTAACATACACTTGAACGGACTGTTAATGCTTCTATTATCTCCTGTCCCTATGGATTCGATCCGTATAGCCAATATGCTATAACAGAAGTATCGAGAAGTCATAGCACACATTTTTACACTTATTTTGAAATATACATTTTCGTGCATGGTTCATCCCCGATCAAAAATGGCATCGTTGCTGGGGATGAGAATGGTTTAAACTCACATTTTGTTAATATTTTCTTCTCTGTTTTGTTGTGCATGTCAATTTTTACAAGAACTGAATATTACAGAACACCCATTAGCACTGTAGCTCTCTGCTTTTGAAAGCAGGGACCCAGCTTTCAAAGAAAGGTCATACAAGCGAGACTTTAGCTGCGTTTTCGTGGCTAATTTGTGGCAAATCTGTCTCTTGTTTTGCTGGTGTGCATACTGCAATAGCTAGTAGATTTTATTGTTATTTTTTAGCTTTGAATGCCTGAACACTACAATAAACTAAGAACTAAAATACGGTATTTGGACGCTTTAAAATGGTTTAGACATTTGCATTTAGGCACTTGTTAATTCAATTTCAATATACTGTATTTTTGTTCTATTGTTGTGATCTGGACTGAGGTGTACATATGGTATTGCATATAACATAGGACAAACACGTGGGTGATTTACTCATTTTGTGTGTTATTGTTGTCTATGTTGCATACTTGCACAAATTAAACTTAAGGGCATAAACTGAAACAAGTTAAGGTGGGAAAGTCATTACCTTCCTTAGCCCAAAAGCCACCTCCCCACTCACACAACCCAATCCTTAATAAAAATTGATAGATGTTGACCCCTAGGGATATCTTGGACTCATTAAGAGATTGACCGAGGGTAAAACTTATGAGAACCAAACTCTTGCCAAATCGGTGTCTAAGGTTGGGAATTAAGAGGTTAAGCCTCGAAGATCTGGTGGTTTGGCGTAATTAAGACCCGTTGCTTGCGCACGGATATCTCCCACACATTTTGCCCCTACCTGGCCGACTAGCTCGCAGTCGGGTTCATACAACAACCTCCTCCAGATAATCACCCAGTTAGGAGTCATCTTGGTATAGGTCAATATTAGTATAGGCTTGGTTTTGACCTTTTCTTTCTTTTTATTTGTTTGTTTTTTTTCTTTTTTGTTTGTGTTTGTTTGTGAAATGGATTTCAATAATAATTCTCTCAATCCTAAAATAAATTCATACTTCATATTGATCTCATTTGATTCGAATAACTCTAACCCAGCTTTGAATAATATGAACCGACCAAATATTCTGAATTTGATTTATTCGACTCAATATAACCTATATTGCTTATCCGATGACCAATATTTCAAAATAATTTCAACTCTTCACAGAGTCGACGGAATTCATCTCCCCCGGATCTAATTTTCAACCACCTTGTCCATATTTTCACAATTTTCACAATATTCATTCTCCAATTTAGCTTCCTATACTCCTTTATTAGAACAACCCATTGAAGAAAAATCTGAGTTAGAAAAGAGTATAGAAGCCGTACAAGTCATGCTTGAGATCCAACAAAACAAGCTCCACTTACAATATTCAAAACTTTTCCACATCATTCTTCATATATTTCTTTTCTACAACAACCCATAGAAGAAAAATCCGAGTTAGAAAAGAGTATAGAAGCCATGCAGGGCCGAATAAAAATTTCAGGAAATGTTGGCCTCCCTAATTCCACAACATTTCCAAGATTCCTACTCAGTCCCACTTCTTCAAAATGACTAATCATCATTCTTGGACACAAGTAGAACTCTTGCGTGAGTTCGAGCGACAATCTCAAAATATGTTGAACTCACAATCTTCACAAATTTTGCAAAACCAAGATTCCTACACTCCCTCTCTAGAATAACCATTTGAAGAAAAAACTGAGCTAGAAAAAATTACAGAAATCTTGCATGAGACCTCACAACAATTTCTAAAATCTTCTACCCAATCTATCATAGGTTAGAAGCACAACTGAGTCAATTGGTCAACATTCATTAGAATAAGGAAACTTGCTCTTATCAACTTTTGACCAATCTAGATATCTCTAACCCTATCAATCTAGATCACGAATAATGTTGTTATGGAAACTAAGATTCAATTTCAGCACACCAATTTGAACTTGATTAAAATCAGAATTTTCAGAACAACATTGATATTTTAGCAAGTTATCCCTTTTCTGAAATTGAACTTGAGCATGAATGTGATCCTGGACCTTAACATGGTAATTATATTTTACTTCTTGACTCAATAATAACTCAAGTTTTTTTACCCGATTTTCATCACTTCCCTGAGTCAGTATTAAATCATGTGTAAGTCCATCGTGAAACTGAATCACTAATTTTTATGATTAATATATTAAGCTTAACTAATACGATACTTTTTAAAATCTCATTGACAAATTGGCAAATCCTTTTTTATGAAATTGAACTCAATCAAGAATATGACCCAGATTCTCAATTTTGTGATCCAGTTTAAATTCCTGAATCAATATTGACTCCTATTTTGTTACCAACTTGAGGAACATTCTAGAGTCAGTTTTGATTCCCATACCTGTCATTCTTGAACTTGAATCACCAATTTTAGAAAGTCACATTCCAGTGTGAAAAAATAAATGTGGACTAGATTTTCAACTTCTTAATTTGGACCCACTTCTTGAACAAATCTCAACTCCTAAACTTTTACTTGATTTTAGTCACTTTCCTTAGTCAGTGCTAGTTCCTGTTTTTCCTGAGCCCAAATCAATCATTCCATCTTTTCACACTCCATTTTGGGACAAAGGTGTTGATAAAAATGACTATGAAATTATTTTTAAAGTTTGAAAATTAAATAGGGTAAAATTCTTAATAAAAATTATCCATGTATACATCATAATAGTGAGTTATATTAGAGAGGTCAGCAGTGAGTTCCTACAAACTCCACACAATTTAGATTGGGTCACATTTATGCACAAATCAGACCTCTACCGGAACCACCACCTTGAAATGATTTTTTCCTTTCCTCTATATTTTCATGCATACATACAGTCACGATACATTGAGGACAATGCATAAGATAAGTATGGGAGAGGGTCTACTAACATAGAGTTTTTATATTTTCTTTCTATTTCACTTCATTTAAGATATTTTTAGGAATCTCCCTTTTGTATAAGAATTTTTCCTTTCTTTAAAAATATTTTGAAACAAGAGACAAAATTTTGATCTATTTTTAAGAAAATTAAGATGATCTTAGAAACTAAGAAAACCTTAATTATGACATCTTAAACCTAGATAAAATAATAGATCTTATTTAAAATTATAGGCTAAGTAAGATAGATTGGAAAGATAATTTGATCATAAATTTTTTTTGTCTTAGATAGTATGCACTTCACACTTACACATTTTTGGAATGAAAACAAATACCAAAAATGCCATAAAATAAAAAAAATAAATAAAAAAATATATGGTTATATGAATAAAAAACTACTTATTAAAATTAGATAACTATGCCTCAAGAAGCATGATTATTCACGCCTATTATGGCCTTGTTTACTCGAGTCCTTAAACCCGAGGGATGTTTTCTCATTTGATGTCCTAAGACTGTCTAGTCTGGGAGTCAGCGGTCAAAAGCTCACTATCCGAGTAAACTAGAAAGCCTAAGAAAACTAAGAAAAAAAGAAAAAAATATATATAAATAAATGGCTTTATGGTTAGAGTTGAAATCTCAGAAATCTTCACTATCACAAGGTGCATATTAGCTACGTATTATGAAAGATCAAATGTTCTATCCAATTTTGAATTCTTACCTTAATTGAAAATAAGATCTTGCATATAGACTAAGTCTAAGGGAGAAAATTTTTGGTGGACTTATGATCTTAGATCGCTTAAATTTCTACAAAAATATTTCAAAATTTTTTCTCACTTTCAAAATGCATTTTCAAAATTCTAACTTTTATTTTCTTTCTTTATAAATTTTGTGAGTGTAATCTGTTGAAAACCCTCAGGAGACAAAACTCCTCCTCTATGAAAAACCTAGAGGTTTAGTGGCTTATTACAAACGCTCAGTGCATTCACGTCACCTACGAAAGTGGTGTAATAACATTCTTAATTATTTTTCCTTATTTTGCTAGATATGAGAAAAAGATAAGTGTGGGAGTGTGATTAGTCTACGATTCTACATCTTCATGTCACATTTTCCTATTGGTTTATGAATCACTTCTAAATCGTATTTTGGTCTATTTTATAGATAATCAAGAATTCGAGGGCAAAGTCAGAATAAGAGTCTAATTAAACCCAATTTTAGGTAATTAAATCTCATTACATTGAGGCCAAATTAGAGAGCTTCTAGAAGATACATTGGACTCAGAAGTTGGATACGAATCTGAAGAAAATCGCATTCAATTTACCCAAATCCAGAACCATCTAGAAGGTCCTCCAACTGGACGAAGCTATGGAGCGAAACCAGGGACTTTCCTCACTGGTATTGTCACAAAAATGTGACAACTTGTGGGCCCATGCCTCGATTTTTGAGACATGGCTTCGTCTCGCCTTTCAGAGTCTTCTTTTGCCTATAAAAACTGCATTTTCAGAGCAAAGATAGGGTTACAGAAAGCTGTAGGTTAGGGTTTCTTCCTCTTTGGTGTAGTGTAGTGTATATCTTCTTCTCTTTTCTTTTGTATTTTTATTTTGTTTTAGATTCATGTATTAGGGTAGAGTTGATTCAAAGAGAGAGAGATTGATGTAATAAATTAACAATCTATGAAAACTTCCTACTTTCTTCAATGGTTTCTTCTCTAACCTCTAGCATGACTAGCTATTTTTTTTTCATTGCAATCTAACTATTAGCCACTAATCATCTAACCCGTTACCTGATAATCCACATGAATCTAATAGCCTCTATAAGGCCTTTCTCTTGTAACAACTATTGATGGCTCATGATAATAGATTCTTACATCAATTTACTAACAAATAAACTCTTTTATTTCATGCTTACTTCTAATAGTTTTGATGATTTAATATTTGTATTAGCTTGCTCTTGATGTAAGTTTGAATGTGAATAACTATTTCATGTGCCATGATTTGTATGGTCTCTTAAAGAAGCCAAGGATTAGTGAGGCCAAGGATCCATGTAAGGAAACTATCACTAAGAGATTAGCATGATTAGTGGAGCACTTACAAGTTAGTAGCCATGAACTTTCTTCTCTTTTTACTTTGTTTTTAAAAAATATTTTCAAACTATTTCATTCTTTTCTTATCGATATTTTCACCATCTTCTTAATTCACAATTGTTTTTATCTTCTTCACAACAAGTTTCATCTACTTTTCTATTTTATTTTTAAATTCACTTTCTAAATCACTGCACTTTTCTCTTCATTTCTATTTTCTTTTCTTTCCTTTACCAATTCTAAAACCACTTCTGTATTATTTTCACATCGTGTTTTCATCGTCTTCTCTATCTATCACTTTTAACTTTCTTTTCTTTTTCTTTTCCCTTTCTTTAACAAAGAAGAACTTGTTAACATACACGTGAATGGACTGTTAATGTTTCAATCGTCTTCTATCCCTGTGGATTCGACCCATATAGCCAATATGCTATAACGAAAGTATCGAGGAAGTCATAGCACACATTTTTACACTGATTTAAAAATACACATTTTCGTGCATGGTTCAACCTCGATCAATTGTCACACGAAGAACCCAACCATAAATAAAGAGAAAAAACAGTTCTTCTCCCCTCTTTTGTAATCGAAATCATTCTGCTGTAACTTTTCAGACACTCAAAGAAACTTTACATTGAGAATACTTTTACGACCAAACACCAGCAACACTGTAAGTCGATCAGACAGTGTTCCAATCCATCTTCTTTACATCTAAACAAATTTGTAAGCTCAATCTCTTTTAATTTCATTTCAAATCATGTCTAGATCCAAGAAAACTAAATTGAACAAGGTTACAATGATCAGTTTCTTATTTTGATGATAACAAAATGTATGCGATTATTTAGTACTAATCAAGTTCAAGTGTTTAAGTGTGTTTTAGGGTTCTAGAGGATTCAAGAAGTTTTCTTTCTCTAAAGGAAGATGCTGAAGACTTAAGGGTATTCAAGTACGGGATTGAAGCTCAAAGCACTCGATATCGCTATTGGAGAAGCTCGCTTAAATACACTTGTAGTCACTAAGATCCATGCAAGAAATAATATGTTATAGTGTAGAATATAGATGTGATGTTCAAGAAGTTGCACACATAAAAATACACGATTTCAAGGATATAAGTTTTTATCGCATTGGCATTTTGCATGCTTGGTCTGGATACATGTTTCATAATTTTTTTAAAATTTTATATTCAGTTTAAAACATGTATTTCATTGCCTATACAATGCTATGTCACGTATAAACCAATATAAAATATTTTTAAAATAGTTTGGATTTCAAAAACTGTTAGAAAAATGGTTTTTGGCCCAGGTCGATTGACTGGTCGGTCGACCGGACCATGGATTTGGGGTTGTGCATGTTGTTCACATTATTCAGTCGACTGATGTGATGACGGACTGTCGCCACCATGTTTCTGTTAGGGGCCGGTCGATCGAGTGGTTGACCGACCCTATATACAATCTCCTTTGGACAATAGTCCGGTCAACTGAGCCTAATGGCTCGTTCTGGAAATGAACAGCTGGTCGATCGTTCCTCTGGCAAAGCTACAGTGACACCTATCTTTTTCAATATGTTTTGTTTTTTGTTTTTTTTTCCAACGGGCATTGTTGAAGCCTACAAGATTGAAAGATTTTGATGATGGATAACAAAGTGATACAGATGTATTTGGAGCTCTATCTTAAGCATTTATACAGAGTTCCGGCTGCTCAAATTCTTATGAAGACTTTGGATATTTATGTGTATTTTTAGAATTATTGTTAAAAGCCTTGAATGCACACACAACACTTATACAGTCGACTTGACCCCAACTATAGTCGACTAACCTATTCCCTAATCGACTTGACTCATTTTCTAGTCGACTAAGTTCTTCCACAAAAATATCCCTGCTCTTTGTTTATTGTCTATCATCAGTATTAGTCGACTTCCCCAAGAGCATAGTCGACTAACCCTTGATATAGTCGACTACCCTTGTTTTACTAGTCGACTAAAATAGTTTCCAGAAACTTGTTATCCGTATCAGTCTTGAAATAGTCGACTTGCCTCATATGTTAGTCGATAACTTTGGCAAATTTTTTTCTTCTAGTGACTAACCTCCATACTATAGTTGACTAATAGCAGTTTCTGACTGTTGTTCAGTTACTAATTTCTGATATTTTATCCAACGTTTTAAATTTCAAATTTGAATTGATAACTTCCCTAACTGACTATAGATTTCACCTATAAATAGGGATGTTATCCTAGGATTAAATCACCAATTCAAAAACTCAAGTTTTCTGCCCATAAATTCTGTTTTTCTGAAAACTTGCTTCCACTTTCTTTTTCTTCACCAATTCCTACTCTATTGTGAAGATTTCTAAACTCCACCTATAAGAGACCTTATCCACAATCACATACATATTCAAGGCTTATAGGATTATTTATAATCATTCAAAGAGGAGCATTATACAAGAGCATCTTCTTGGTGTAAAAGAGAAGTTGTACAAGGTGTTGTCTTCTTAGTTGTAAGAGGAGTTGTACACATTTGGTAAAGAGTGTTTGGTCAAGTGGTGTACAGGTATTAGTTTTGGGTGTATCCAAATCAGGAAAAGAAAATCTCAAGCGGATTGCTTAGAGACTAGATGTAGGTTACAAGGACCGAACCAGGATAAATCTCTTATGTTTGCGTTTGCATTTTTCTGAGTTTTATCTTGTTAATTTTTATTTCCTGCAAGTAATTTTATTTAAAAAATTTATAAACACTATTCACCCCCACTAGTTTTTGTGTTGCTTGAATATAGATCCTACACTTGGTATCAGAGAGAGGATGGCAACAGAGTTTCCTTCATCACAATTCCAAGAAGGACATTCTACACAACGTCCACCGCTATTTGATGGATCGAACTACAACTAGTAGAAGTGTAGAATGAAGATCAACTTACAGTCACTCAATTATGAACTATGGAACATAGTAGAAGCACTGTACACTAAACCGACAACTAACTACACTGCTTGGAGTGATGATCAAAAGAAGAATGCGAACCTTGATGCCAAAGCGATGAATGCTTTATTTTATACCTTAACCAAAGAACAATTCAACCGTGTGTCAACAGCTACATCTGCAAATCAAATATGGAACATACTATAGGTAACACATGAAGGTACAAATAAGGTTAAAGAGTCTAAAATTTCTGTTCTTCTTCACAGGTTTGAACTCTTCAAAATGATGGAGAACGAAACAATTTCAGAAATGATAACAAGGCTCACCGACATAACAAATTCCTTTGCATCCCTTGAAAAGGAATACACCCAAGTCGAAAAGTTCGCAAAATCCTTCGTGCACTAATACCAGATTGGGAGAAGAAGACTACTGCAATAGAAGAAGCGAATGATCTCTCAACAATGTCATTAGAAAACCTTATTGGTAATCTAATGGCATATGAAGTGCAACTCGAAGATAGAAAGAAGGTTTAACAACAACTTCAATCTAAGAAAAAAGTACTTGCTTTCCATACATCCTCAAATATGGACAATTCAGATGACGATGAAGAGGAGATGGCGATGCTTTCAAGAAAATTCAAAGGTTCTTAAAACAAGGTAGTTTAAAAAGAATAAAGATACTAATGATAATCCTATTTGTTTTAACTGTAACAAACCAGGTCACATAAAGAAGGATTGCCCATTGATGAAATCAAAAGGAAATTTCAAGAATTTCAATAAGTTCAACAAGAAAAAGAAAGCCTTCCAAGCAACTTGGGATGATAGCAACTCATCTTCCTCTGATGAAAAAGAAGCCACTGAAACTGCCAATACCTGCTTCATGGCTCAAGAAGATGAGGTATAAGATTATGATGAATTATTAGAAGCATTTAATGAACTTTATAATAATTTCAAAAATAAAAAGATTAAAATAAAGTTTTAACAAAGGAAAATAAAAGACTCAACAACGAAAATGAAATTTTTGTTTCTCAAACATCTTCTTTAAATTCTCAAAAAGATGATTTTAAAAACGTTATTTCATCTTTAAAAGGGATAATGAAATTTTCTTAAAAGAGAATTCTATGCTTAAAAAAAAACTATTCCTTTAAATTCTAGAATTACTATTTTAAATAAAAAAAATGACTAGTTTCAAAATTAAGTATGAAGAAATTTTGAAAAATGTGACAAAATTTAATAAAGGAAAAGAAAATTTAAATGATTTATTATCTTATTAAAAGATGTCAAATAATCATTTTGGTCTTGGATTTTTAAAAAAGATTTACAAGCCTACAAATGTTGGAATTGGATTTTCAAAAACAAATTTTGTAAAATCTACACATTTTTATAATAATAATCCATATAATTCTTTTGTGAAAAAAATACTAATACTATTTCAAAAAGAATTAGTTACAAATATATATGGATTCCTAAAAATCTAACTAATGTTGATAAAATGCTTATATTGCATCTTACATATATGATGTGTGTAATACTGGTAATTATGTTTATATTAACAAATGGAAACCAAATTCCAATTGGATTTGGGTTCCGAAAGGCTAATCTTTTTCGGACCCTATCATGATGGGTACCGTACAAATTGTTTTATCTTATAGGTACCTTATAAAGAAAAGTGGGTACTTGATAGTGGGTGTTCCAAACACATGACCGAACACATTTAACTACTGTCTCCCGTTCAAATTAAAAAGGGAGGTACAGTAATATTTGAGACAATAACAAAGGAAAGGTTATTGGTATCGGTATGGTTGGTAACTTTTCGAAAAACCCCTTATTGAAAATGTTCTTTTGGTAAGAGGTTTAAAATACAATCTATTAAATATTAGTCAGTTATGTGCTAAGGGTTATAAAATTATTTTTGAAAAAGATGCATGTCTTATAAATGATACTAACATGAAAGATATTCTGTTTAAAGGTTTTCGTAACAATAATATTTATGAGTTATCAATAACTTGTATATCATCAAATGATAACTTATGTTTACTTGCTTCTAATAATGATTATTTTTTATGGCATAAAAGATTTGGTCATTTGAATTGAAAATAATTTCTAAGATTTCAAAATTTGATTTAGTTAAAGGTCTTCCAAAAATAGCTTTTAAAAGGGATTATTTTTGTGATTCTTGTCAATTAGGAAACCAAGTTAAATCATCTTTTAAATCTAAAGCTTTAGTTTCTACCAATAGACCTTTAGAACTGTTGCATTTGGATTTATTTTGTCCTACTCGTGTTGCTTCTTTAAATAAAAGTAGGTATGTTTTTGTTATTCTTGATGATTATTCACGTTTTTCATGGGTAATTTTCTAAAAAATAAAAAATGATACTTTTAATGAGTTTTTCAGTTTTTGTACAGAATTCAAAATCAAAAATCTCTAAACATAGTCACTATTCGAAGTGATCATGGAGGGGAATTTAAAAATGAATATTTTATAAATTTCTGTGATAAGTATGGCATTATGCATAACTTTGCATTTCCTAGAGCATCTTCTCAAAATAGTGTTGTATAGAGAAAAAATAGGACTTTGCAAGATGTGCTAGAACTATACTTATAGACAGTCATTTACCAAAATATTTTTGGACTGAAGCTGTTACTACTGCATGTTATGTTTTAAATCGTGTGCTTATTTGACCTATTTTAAACAAAACATCTTATGAATTATTTTATAATAGAATTTCAAAAGTATCTTAATTCAAGATTTTTTGATGTAAATGTTTTATCTTAAATACAAGAGATGCTTTAGATAAATTTGATGTTAGATCCAATGAAGGTATTTTTGTTGGATATTCTACTCAAAGTAAAACATATAGAATATTTAATAAGAAAACATTTACTATTGAAGAATCATTACATGTTAAATTTGATCAATCTTTGACTAAGCTTATTTTTAATACTTCTTCATATGATGATTATAATAGCATAGATACTCCTATTGATAATACTGCTATATCTTCTGATGATACTAACATTTCTAATCTTGATGACACTCCTTCTGAGTTACCTAAAGCATATGTTGAACTAAGGAATCATCCACATCATTTGGTTATTGGAAATATAAATTAAGGCGTTCAGACAAGATCCAAGTTGACTACATGATACAAATTGCTTTCATATAACACATTGAGCCGAAGAATATCAAAGAAGCATGTGCAGATGATTTTTGGACAATTACAATGCAAGAAAAGTTGAATCTATTTATCAGAAATGATGTTTGAGATCTTGTACAACGTCCTACTAATCATCCAGTCATCGATACCAGATGGGTCTTAAAGAACAAACTTAATGAATCAGGTCAAGTTATTAAGAACAAAGCAAGGTTAGTAGCATAAGGATACAATCAAGAAGATGGTATTGATTTTAATGAAACTTATGCACCAGTAGCTAGACTTGAATCAATTCGTATTTTACTTGCTTTTATGAATTTTGAACTTTATAAATGGACGTTAAAAGTGCCTTCTTAAATGGTTTTATTAAAGAAACTGTTTACTTGAACAACCTCCAGGTTTTGAACATGGAAAATTTTCAAATCATGTATTTAAGCTTAAGAAAGCTTTATATGGTTTAAAACAAGCACCCCGTGCTTGGTATGATAGATTAAAAAGTTTTCTTTTAAATTCTGATTTTAAGATGGGAAGAGCAGATACAACTCTCTTTATTAAACATGTTAAGATATCTTAATTATTCAAATATATATTGATGATATTTTATTTGGATCTGCTAACGATAATCTTTGTCAAGAATTTTCTAAGACTATGCAAAGTGAATCCGAGATGAGCCACATAGGTGAACTTACTTTCTCGGTCTATAAATAAAGCAAATGAATGATGGAATCTTCAATTCCCAGTACAAGTATGCAAAGGAACTTCTGAAAAGATTTGGTATGGAAAATTCTGGACGTAAAAATACTCCCATCAGTACTACTACATTCCTAGACAAAGATGTAAATGGTAAGAATGTTCATCAGAAACTATATCGAGGTATGATTTGTTCTTTACTATATATTACTTCAAGTAGACCTAATATTATGTTAGGTGTTTGCTTATGTGCTAGATATCAATCAAATCCTAAGGAATCACATCTTAAAGCAGTAAAAAGGATTCTTCAATATATTAATAACACAATCAATTAAGGCTTATTTTATCTGAAATCAAGTATATTTGATTTACTATCATATAGTGATGCTGATTTTGCTGGATGTAAATCTGATCGGAAGAGTACTAGTGGTACTTGTCACTTTTTTGGACATTCACTAGTATCATGGTTTAGTAAAAAGCAAAATTCTGTATCATTATCAACAACCGAAGCAGAGTATATCGCTGCTAGTGTTGCATGTGCTCAGATTTTATGGATGAAACAAACCCTATTTGATTATGGCATATCTATCACAAATTCACCTATTATGTATGATAATACCAGTCCTAGTAACTTATCTAAAAATCTAATACATCATTCACATACTAAGCATATTGATATTAAACATCATTTTTTACGTAATCATACTTTAAAAGGTGTTCACTAAATTTTATATCAACTGATAATCAAATTGTAGATATTTTTACGAAACCTCTTAAAGTAGATATTTTTATGAGATTTCGAAGAGTTTTGGGTATTTGCAATATTTTTGAGCTTTGTATATTTTTTCAGAATTGTTTTAAGGCATTTTTTTCAACTCTTAGTCGACTTATCAAGGCCTATTAGTCACTTAATAAAACAATTAGTCGACTAGTCGTTAGATTAGTCGACTAGTCACACACCTCAAATCGACTTACCCTATGAAAAACTGTGTTGTGTTATTGGTTTTTAACTTTCAGAACCCGACCCATTTCATTAGTTTTGGATCCGATCTCTTCTTTCTTTCAATCCTAACCATTGATCTAGTATTTATCTCTCTTTTCTACCCTTTACCCTCTTAAAAATCCTAGTTTTTCACCCGGTTTCTCTTACCAGTCGACCACAGCAATCAGCAGTAGAACTTCTCTCTTTAGCACAGCAGCGAACCTACCTCCTTCTTCCTTCAATTTCTAGGAAAATTTGCTCCAATATCTATCTTATACTCTCAATTCCTACTTTATCTTCCTTTAATTTGAGTTCTAATCATGTCTAGGTCTAAGAAAATCAAATTTACACCATCTTCTTACTCATCTCAAACTGATTTTAGGGCTTTCTGAAAAATCCTGCCCTTGAAGATGATTGCTTAAGAATTTCCTCTTAGAAATTTTACCTGGTAGGTTTGTTAAATATGAGGACTTTAATCACTACGATGTTATCTCATATCTTCAAAATTGTGGTCTTTATCATATGTTCTCTACTGATTCTAGACAAGGCTATTATTCTTTCTTGATCCACCTGTTTTATACCAACTTAACCTATGAAGACAATGAGGATGATGTTCATATATATTCTATGGTTAAAGGTGTTAATATCAAGTTATCCCCAAAATCCTTGGTCGTATTTTTTCAATTCCTTATCACGGCCTATCTATTAATAACATTAATATGGATGATACTGAGGTCTTATCAAATATGTTTCTTTCAGGTCAAGGATTACCTATGTCTAACAATAAATTGAAACCCATTCCCAGTCTTATTGGTCATATCCTTGCCTATAACATTTGCCCTAAAACCAGGAGTTATAACTATTATTCATGTGATTTAGCAACTTGTGTCTATGCCATCATGGCTGGACTAGAAGTCAATTGGGCAAAGATAATCTTTGATACTCTTGTAAAGGACCATACGTCCTTTTTACCATATGGAGCCTTTTTATCACATGCATTTTAGAAATTTCACATAGATCTTACTTCCGAAACGAGTGTTGTCAAAGTTTTCGAGCCTTTTGATCGTGTCGTACTTCATCGTATGAAACTTCACGATTTTCCTCACCCTCCACCACAACCTCAACATCCACCCTCTCCTCCTCCATAAAGTTCAACTCAAGCTCCTTCTTCCTCTACTCAACCTCCTTTCACTAAACCCTCTTCATCTCAATCACCACCTTCATATCCTGATGTTTTTTACAACTCTCTTTCTGTTGAAATAGAGTCTCGATATGCCAAACAAAAATTTATTCAGGACTCTCAGAATGCATTGCTCTCAAATCAATCTTTTCTGATGGAACATTTTATGAGTATGCAACTGAAGATGGACTCATTTGACGCAACTCAAAAGGAAATTCTGAATCTCCTCAAGACCCATTTTCCACCACCACCTCCTCCCGGATCCGACATGTGATGCATATGGCGTTGGCTTTGTTTTTTATGTTTTTTGGAGTTTCTTGCATTTTCTTTTTGTCTTTTCTTTTTGTTATGACTCTTTTAGCTTTTATTGTACTACTTGACATTTTCTATTTTTGTTATGAAAACGCTGGTTTTGATCTATGCTATTTCTCTTTTTGTTAATGACAAATGGGGAGAAATTTATGTCATGATATATGTGTTGATATATGTGTTGTATTATGTGTGTTGTGATATGGCAATGGATATATGAATATTTGGCAACATTGCAACTCATGCTCATGTAGGGAACACTTGTTATATAAACTTATGCAGGGAGAACAAGAACACTTGACTTGTGAAAAATCTATTTGTTATAACCTATTTACTACAGGAGGAGTTTTCATAAACACAGGTTATCATCCTCAAAAAGGGGGAGAATATTGTAGCCTACAAGATTGAAAGAATTTGATGATGGATAACAAAGTGATACAGATGTATTTGGAGCTCTATCTCAAGCATTTATACAGAGTTCTGGCTGCTCAAATTCTTATGAAGACTTTTGGTATTTATGTGTATTTTTAGAATTATTGTTAAAAGCATTGAATACACACACAATACTTATATAGTCGACTTGACCCCAACTATAGTCTACTAACCTATTCCCTAGTCGACTTGACTTATTTCCCAGTCGACTAAGTTCTTCCACAAAAATATCCCTGCTCTTTGTTTATTGTCTGACATCAGTATTAGTCGACTTCCCCTAGAGCATAGTCGACTTACCCCTGATATAGTCGACTAACCTTGTTTTACTAGTCGACTAAAAATAGTTTCCAGAAACTTGTTATCCTTATCAGTCTTGATATAGTGGACTTGCCTCATATATTAGTCGACTAACTTTGGCAAATTTTGTTCTTCTAGTCAACTAATCTCCATACTATAGTCGACTAATAGCAGTTTCTGACTGTTGTTCAGTTACTGATTTTTAATTTTTTATCCAACGTTTTAAATTTCAAATTTGAATTGATAACTTCCCTAACTGACTATAGATTTCACCTATAAATAGGGATGTTGTCCTAGGATCAAATCACCAATTCAAAAACACAAGTTTTCTGCCCAAAATTCTGTTCTTCTAAAAATTTGCTTCTAATTTTTGTTTCTTCACCAATTCTTACTCTATTGTGAAGATTTCTGAAAGTCCACTTATAAGAGACCTTGTCCACAATCACATACAGATTCAAGGCTTATAGGATTTTTGTAATCATTCAAAGAGGAGCATTGTACAAGAGCATCTTTTTGGTGTAAAAGAGAAGTTGTACAAGGTGATGTTTTCTTAATTGTAAGAGGAGTTGTACACATTTGGTAAAGGTTATTTTGTCAAGTAGTGTACAGATATTGGTTTTGGGTGTATCCAAATCAGGAAAGGAAAATCTCTTTTGGATAGCTTGAGGACTGGACGTAGGTCACAAGGACCGAACCAGATTAAATCTCTTGTCTTTGCGTTTGCATTTTTCTGAGTTTTATCTTGTGAATTTTTATTTCCTGCAAGTAGTTTTATTTAAAAAGTTTATAAATACTATTCACCCCCTCTAGTGTTTGTGTTGCTTGAATATAGATCCTACAGGCATTTCTATAGGTCAAATCACACCCCAAATGACCTGGTATGCTTAACTCATATTATTTTTCTATTTATATATATGAGTCATGGGGATGGATTTTATAACACAAGTTTTTACAAGTTTTCATAGAAAATCAAGTTTACTCTAAAAGAGAAAAGTTTTCTAGCCTCTAATTTTCAAGTGAAATCTTTCCAAAGCTATTTTCATTTGGTTTTCAGCTCTTAAATTCTTTGTATTGAATCCCTACTCTCACATAACTCCTTGAGTTTATTTCAGATTCTACTCTATAGGAAGTTGTAAGAGAGAGAGTGTTTATGATCTTGTGATCACCAAGAGCTTTATAAAATCTTATTGGCTTTGTGCTATCTCTTATGTAGAGGGTTGAGTATTGGAGTTGTGTACTCCGATTTTGTGTAGACCATTGTAATTTCTTTTTGTAAGGTCCCTTTGTGGAAGATCCTTTGTGGATAGTGAAATCCTTCATAGTAGTAAAGGCGGGAACGTAGAGCGGTGGCTCGAACCTCGAAATAAATTCTTTGTGTTTCCGATTGCTTGTCTCTTGATCTCTATCTCGTTTGTTGTTACTTCTCTTGCAATTTCTATCTATTCCTTGCATCACTTTCATCATTGCATTACATTTACCATTCACTTTTCTCGATCTATACACATCTCAACAAGAAGGCAATTGAGCACCTCAACTCATAATCTAGAGGAATATAAGAAGATAAGTTCTAGATCCCTTCATGATGAATTCAGCTTTAATTCTTATTTTAAGTGACCGGTTTGCATCATTTAACATAATTTGTAATTATTTTGCATTTGATTAGCACTACACCTATTTACCCCCCTCTAGGTGTATTTTCAATTGGTATCAGAGCCTTGTACTCTAGATTTTGGTTTAACCATCTTAGAGAGATCTTTTTGCTAATCACTTCATTTGCATTTTTTGCTATCCATACTAGTTTACATGGCCAAAGGAATTAAGACTCCACCAAAGTTTGATTGCCTTAACTTTCTCATATGGAAGGTTAAGATAACTATCTTCTTGTAATCCTTAGGAAGCCGGGATTGCAAAAGCGGTGACCAAACCCTTTAGTGTACCCGTTGGTGATGAGGACACATGGTCTGATATTGCCACAAAGAAATTTAATGCCAATACAAAAGCATACTATGCATTGCTTCAAGCCTTAAATGATGATGACATAGATAGGGTCATTCATTGTAAATCCGCCTATAAGATTTGGTCATACCTAGTTGTCACACATGAGGGGACGTTACAAGTCAAGAGAGTAAAGATTGATCTCTTATGTTTCCAATATGAGAATTTCACCATGCATGAAAATGATTCTATTGATGACATGGTAAATAGATTTACTAAAATCACCAATGATCTTGCTTCTCTGGGTGATACTATTGATAATGACCAAAATGTGAGAAAGGTCATTCATGCTTTACCACTATCATGGGAAGTCAAAGTTATAACATTAAAGGAGCTAAATGACAAAGAAGAGATGGAGCTTATTGGTCTCATTGGAAATCTAAAGACCCATGAGATGGAGAGGAAGACAAGAGAAGAGATGGCACCACAAAAGAAGAAGATGCTAACCTTTAGTCTACTCCCACCATCTCTGATGATGAAGAAGAAGAAGATGATGATGAAGATATTTCCCTCCTAGTTAAAAATGTAAGGAGGATGTACAACAAGGCCAAGTTCAACAATAGAAGACGATGATAAGGTAAGGAGGACAAGAAGATCATTTGCTTCAATTGTCGGAAACTCGGACATAACATTGCCGAGTGCCCGGAGAACAAAAGCAAGCCTACAACCTCCAAGAAGCCTTACAAAAACAAGGCCTTGAAAGCTCTATGAGATTCGGAGAGTGAATTTGAAGAAGAGGTAGATACGGCAAACGTGTGTTTCATGGCTAATGATAACACACTCAAGATAATATCCGATGGATGAATTGGATGAGGCTTTTGAAGAATTGTCTAACAACTATTATTTTCCTAAGAAAAAAATATTTGAAAATGAAAAAGAAAAATGAAATTCTTCAAAATCAAGTTGTTATTCTTTCAAAAGAAAAAGATATTTTATCTTTCACACTTTTTGCTACAATAAAAAAAATTTGAGGAACACAAAGTTTTATCTAAAGCCAAATTTTCTTTAATTGATGAAAAAAATATTTCTAATTTAAAAACCAAAATTAGCACTTTTTAAATATTTTGAAGAAATGTGAGTTTGATAAGGCTAGTTAGAGGTCATGTTTCCAAAGAAACACTCTCCAAGAAAACATGCTCATGTTTCTCATGCTACATATACTATACTCAAGCATAACATACTCACACACATCATGCTAAATATGCCATACACACTAAGCATGTTCATGCTTCACATGCTCATCATATATATATACACATCATGTATTTATGTATGGTAAAGTTTACAGTTGCACCTATTGTGGCCGGAAGGGTCACCTAGCTAAGTTTTGTTATGAATGTAAAAATGTTTCAAATGATCATGTTTGGAACATCAACAACTTTGCAACCCTATAAAGATATCATGAAGGTATCACCATCACATTCGGAGATGACTCAAAGGGCAAAATCATTGGTATAGGTAATATCCAAATTGGCTCATCTCCTTTAATAGAAAATATTATTTTGTTTGAAGGTGTCAAGCATAATCTCTTGAGCATTAGCCAACTTTGTGATAAAAGTTTTAAAGTAGTTTTTGATGATTCCACTTGTGATGTTTTAGTTAAGAAAACTAATATTTGTGTTCTTTCTAGTTTTCATGAAAACAATATTTATATGATTGATATGTTAAACCAACGCTACTTATTTAAATGCTTTTAATGAAGATTCTTGGTTATACCATAAGAGACTAGGCTATGTTTCATTTTGACCATCTATTTAAAATTAACTCTAAGAAAACGGTGAAGGGTATTGGTTTGATTCGAATGACAACCAATCATTAACTAGTAATATAGAGTGAAATAGAGTATCGCCCCACGAGGATTGTTGTTTCAAGTATCAACTAATATTTTCTAATTCTATTTGAATAATCAATTAAGTTGAAAGATATTGTGAATAGACTACTACTAAAATGGGTTGCTCAATATATGAAAAGAATTAAGATAATGAATTCGGTAATTGTAATCAGATAAAATATTATGCCTATGTTAATTCATCCTACTCATGCTAACGATCAGAATTCTCTAACTTAATTAGTATTTTCTCTCAAATAATACTAATTCGATCTTCTAAATCTAGAATCTACAATCTCTCGATCAAGTAGATTGCTAGTTAGAAGTTGCATTAAGTATGATAGATATTCCTACCTGATTGCATAACTTTTACGTCTCAATGTCTCGAGTTTTACTTGTTAATCCTAAAAGATTTACTAAGTATTTCCTTTCAGACTCCAACCAAGCCTTCTGATTTATTATGCGTATCAATTATAACATAAAGCACAAAATTAACAACTTAGCATGCAAAAGATTCAAACTTTACAAAGCATGTAGCAGAATTTGCATAAAACACAATATCATATCATCAATACAATTCCTACATCACGCCTGAGCTATGAAAAATTAGTTCATGGCTAAGAAAATATACCATATCATAATAGTAGAATAGATCATGCTACAAAATTACTGGAATAAAAATCAATCAAGGAGAAAGGTAAGAGAGAACCAAAAAGATGAAACTTTTATGAAGAATTTCTCGCTGAAGATGCTCTAAAATTTAATGGTTAACAACAAAATTTTATTTGATTTTCACTCAAAATAAAAGAGAGATAAAAACTATATATGTTACAAGAGGCTTGGCGGCGTTTATATAGAACAGAGAGCAGTAGAACTCTAATCGAATACAAAACCTTGGTTTCCAAATTTACATGAATTACTGGGAAAATTCCATCCACAATCGCGACCATAGTTCGACCGGCTAGCTGAAAATTCAGATGGCTGGCTGAACTTCTAGCTGTAATGAAGCTTCACTTTTTGATTCGTATTGACATCTTAGTTGGCATTGCCGTTGACTGGTCCACGACTCCTTAACCGAAATATACGGTTAGGTGGCCGAACTCTTGGTCCATTTCAATTTAAACGTTTTGTGAAATTTCTGATTTTGCATGAAGGCTCGGTGAGATATTCAACTCTACATCAGATCTCTGGTTCTGCATCTCTTTTGTTCACTCGATATCATCCATTCATCAATTTTCGCTCTTTTATTCTAATTTACTCTTGACCTAAAATCTGCAAAAGAACACTAACAAAATAACCATGCAACATTAAATGTGATAAATAATAGGCATAAAAAGTGATGTAAAACATGTATATAAAGCACACACATCACACCCCCATATATACTTTTTACTAGTCCTCGAGCAAATTCTAATCTAAAAAGAAAAAGAAAAACTAAAAATCCTAAAAATAAAATCCTAATCCACTTTCGTAAGACTCAATATTGCAATTAGCATATTCAACAAGCCGTTAAATCCCTAAGATACCCTAGTTGACAAGTGTTGTCTCGCAAGGATTCGTAGAGAATTACACCCACAAATTTAGTGAAAGAATTTAAAAGACGAGAAGAGATTAAGATAAAAAAGATAACAAAAAATAAGGATAACCAAAAATAAAATAAAAAATAGAAAAAGAAAGATAAAAAAAGACAAAATATTTTTAGAGTGGTAAACTAATGTATAAGTTCTCTAGCTACCATAAACTCTCATTATCAAGTTCAATCTTTTATCAAAAATTCTATCATTTACTTTGTAGAGATTTCCAAATCTTAGCCTATATCACCATTCTTCCTAAGTTTTCTGATCCTATGCATCTTGGTCAATGTGTATAACTGTTAACTTGGGAGTTTGATTCCAACTTTTCATACTTAAACTTTATATATATATATATATATATATATATATATATATATATATATATATATATATATATATATATATATATATATAAGTTCGAAGTATTACTACTTTGTTGCCCTTTAAGCACTTCTTTTTTTAATATATATATAACTAATCTTATTCTCTTTAGTGTAAATATCAAGGATTCTTGGGGCCAAGATACCTAACTAATTGATTATTAGACTTATTAATATATATATATATATATATATATATATATATATATATATATATATATATATATATATATATATATATATAATTTTTTTCTTAACTATTTTTTCGCGTAAATAGTAAGGCTTCATGAGGCTAAAGCATCTAGATAATCAATAGTTAAGGTTCTTATTATTATTTAGTATTAAGTTATCTTCATCATCTCAAGTTTAAACTATTGTATAAGTGTAAATAAGATGCATATTCACATGGACAAATTTTAGATGGCAATAATATTTAAGATTTTTCATCTCTACTTAAAGACTTTAAAATTTCATCAAATTGATATTTCTTATCCAATTCAAATTATATGGTTACTAAATATCTTACAACTAGGTCAATTTACCACAAAAACTTTTTTTTTGAATTTTTGCAGAAGATGGAATAAAGAAGATGAAAGTAAAGAAAGGATAAAGCTAAAAAAAAAATAAGGAAAGATTTCAAAAAAAAACTTCAAAAGACCCTTATCCCCATACCTAAATTGTGCTATGTCCCATGCATAAAATCAGGATTGAGAATCACCCCAAAATTTTTAATTTTGAAAAAGAAATCCATTATTAAATCAAAATCTAATTTATCACAAAACAAAACAATTTTGAAAATCACATATCTCGAAAACAGACCTAGAAAAATAGGTAATTCAGAAAGTTTACACCTGAAAAATTCCTAGTCAAACGTCCACCACAGCTGGCCGAATATTCGGCCACTGGGCTGAACATCTGGTCCTTTAATTCTTTGTCTTTGGTGCTCATGTTGTGGTGATTTTGTGATTCATCTGAGAGTAATAGATCAGTCTGCAGGGGGGGTACTTGACATATAGAAGATACAAGTTAATACTAAAGAAAAACCAAAATCAAAATTTAGAAATGAAGTTTAGAAAACTTGGGGTATATCCCAAGAAGCGCTTTAAGTTATAGTCATTAGTTAGAATTTCTCTGATCTTCATGGAAGCTCATGTATGGAAGGTGTTAGCCTTGATAATTTTTTGCAATCTTTTGGACTTTCTTCCAATTTGGTTTTGCGGTGCAGCTTTCAAGCAGAAACTTTGCTTCTCAATTTTGTATTCTTGGACTTGGTAGACTTAGGCTGATTGGACTCTTTGCTAAGTAACTTTTGAGGCTTCTCTTTTGGTATTCAGCCACTTGCTTATCCTTGGTATCAATTTTGAAGCACTTTTCAACATTAGATAATTGTGGCGTGGCTTTAAAAACTTTGAAAGTAACTTGCTCATCTTGCACCTGAAAGATAAGTTCTCCTCTTCCACATCAATCAAAGTTCTTCCTGTGGCTAAGAAAGATCGGTCTAATATGAGGGAAACATTACTATCTTCCTCCATGTCAAGTATGATGAAATCTGCAGGGAAATAGAACTTGTCGACTTTTACAAGCACATCTTCAATAACACCAAGCGAGTACTTTATCAATCTATCCGCCATTTCGAGTAAGATAGTAGTTTCCTTCGATCTCCCAAACCCAATGCCCTGAAAATAGAGAGAGGCATTAAATTTATATTTGCACCAAGATCACATAAAACATTATCAAATTTTAAGTTTCCTATAATGCAAGGTATAGAAAAACTACCTGGATCCTTAAGTTTTGGAGGATGCTTGTTTTACAGAATAGCACTGTATTCTTCAATCAACATTACTGTTTTATAATCCTTAACTTTTCTCTTATTTCTTAGGATCTTCTTCATGAACTTTGCGTACTTGGGCATCTGTGCTAGGGCCTCTGCAAAAGGAATGTTAATATGTCGTTTTTTAAACATTCAGAAATTGAACAAAACTTCTTATCTGAAGTCGTTTACTTGTGTTTCTTGGAGAATGGAAGCGGGAAAACATATGGCTTGATAACTGTCTTCTCTGTAAGATTTTGCAGAGCCTGAGAATCTTCCATAGTTCGGTTACCTAGCCGAGATTTTAGTTGAGTGGCCGAACTCTGACTCTGTACATCTCCTGCCTCCTTCTCCTGTTCTGAGTTTTCATCTATTGTGTCTGTTGAAGTAGGTTTTTCTTTTCTGTAGACTTGATCCCATGCTAAAATTTTTTCACTTCTTAACGGATTGCCTTGACGTGTTCTTAGGATTTACCTCCGTGTTGCTTGGTAACGATCCATGTGGTCAATTGGCCAGCAGGCTAAAAATTTGGCTCATCTGCACCTTTAGGTTATGAATTGCAGCTGCTTGGTTCTTTAAGTTAGTGTTTGTAGTAGCCATGAATGTTTGTGTAGTGGCGATGTGCTGTTGCAATGTCTCCTCCAAGCTTGACTTCTTCTCTTATTGTGGTGGTGGCCTTGCTTGCTATTACTAAAAGTTATTCACTCTTGGAACAATATTATTGTTGTTACCACTCCATCTTAGAATAGGATGATTCCTCCAAGCTGGTATGTGCATGATTGAATAGAAGTTATTTTTTCTTTGAAAGTTGTTCACGTAATTTTCCTGCTCGATTGAAGGGAACCCAAAGTTTTCAGCTTGTCCTTCATTGGCTGGTTGCCCTGCAGCAAATGCATCATATGGAGGGTTTTGGGTTTGGATGGCGCCTACATTGGTTGCGTCAAGTTTCTTTATTAATGTATTGTGAAGATTGCATCTATCTCATGTGCTTTGGCCGCCTTCCTTGGCATTACTCGATTTGATTGCTATTGGTAGATTGCTAGTTAGAAGATGCATTAAGTATGATGGATATTCCTACCTGATTGCACAACTCTTACGTCTCAATGTCTCAAAGTTATGGTTGTTAATCTTAGAAGCTTCTGCTAAGTTACTTTCTTTTGGATCCTAACTTAGCCTTCTGATTAATTGTGTGCACAATTATAACATAAAACACAAGATTAACAACTTAGCAGGCAAAAGATTCAAACTTTACAAAGCATGTAGTAGAATTTGCACAAAACACAATATCATATCATCAATATAATCCCTACATGATGCCTTGGCTATGGAAAATTAGTTCATGGCTAAGAAAATAAACACATCATAATATTAGAATAGATCATGCTACAAAATTACTGGAATAAAAATCAAATAATGAGAAAGGTAAAAGAGCACCAAAAAATAAAGCTTTTATGAAGAATTTCTTGCTGAAGATGCTCTGAGATTTAATGGCTAACCGCAAAATTTTATTTGATTTTTGCTTAAACAAAAGAGAGATAAAAACTGTATATGTTACAAGAGGCTTGGGGTGTTTATATAGAACAGAGAGCAGTAGAACTCTAATCGAATATAAAAACCTAGGTTTTCAAATTTACATGAATTACTCAGAAAATTTTATCCACAATTGCCGCCATAGTTCGCCAGCTGGCCAAAATTCGGCTGACTAGCCAAACTTCTAGCTATAATAAAGCTCTGCTTTTTGATTCATGTTGACTTCTGAGTTGGCATTCTAGTTGACTGGTTCGCGGCTGCTTGGTCGAAATATACGGCCGGGTGGCCGAACTCTTAGTTTATTTCAGCTCCAGATTTTTATGAAATTTTTGGTTTACGTGAAGGCTCCATTAATATGTTCAACTCTGCATCAGATCTCTGATTTTGCATCTCTTTTGTTCACTTGATATCATCAATTAGCTAATTTTCACTCTTTTCTTCTAATTTGCTCTTGACCTAAAATCTGCAAAATAACACTAACAAAATACTCATGCAGCATAAAATGTGACAAATAATAGGCATAAAAAGTTATGAAAAACATGTATTAATGCGGACACATTAGGTATTCCTTGCTTGAAGTTTGAAAAGGATCGTATTTGTGATGCATGCCAACTTAGAAAACAAACCAAGTCCTCTTTTAAAGCAATCAAGGATATCATGACATCTAGACATTAGAGTGGAACCATATGGATTTTTTTGGTCCAATAAAAACTAAAATTCTTAGTGGTAATCGTTTTGTTTTCATTTTGGTTGATGATTTTTCTAGATTTACATGGGTTTTTTTAGAACACAAAGATGAAGCTTTTTCGCGTTTCCATATTTTTAGAAAAAAAGTTAAGAAAAGAATTTTTAAATTTTATGCATAAGGAGCGATAGAGGTGTGAATTTATTAACCATTCATTTATCACTTATTGTGAAAAAAAATAGAATTAAACATGAACTATCTTGTCCTAAAACTCCGCAATAAAATGGAGTCATTGGAAGGAAGAATCGCTCTCTTCAAGAGATGGATAGAACAATGATTAGTGAATACAGACTCCTTCAATATCTATGGGCCGAGGCCGTAAACATTTCATGTTACATATCAAATAGAATTTATTTTATAAAAATACTTTCAAAACTCAATTTGAGATTTACTATTTGAGAAAACTAAATGTTTCATATTTTAGAGTTTTTGATTGTAAATGTTTTGTTTTGAACAGTAAAGTTAATTTAGGTAAATTTGATTCCAAATCTTATGAAACTATATTTGTTGAGTATTCAAAAAGAGTCTTCAATAAGTCTACTTTGAATAGTCTATGCATGTCAAGTTTAAGGAATCTAATATCTTTGTGAAGAATATTGTAGAAATTGATTCCTTAGACGAAGACATGGTGAAAATATCATTACAGGACTCACCCATGTAAGAAGATAAGCTAAAAGATGAGAAATACGGTGAAGTTCAAGATGTTAAAGTAGAGCCATCACAACTGCTTCCAAAAGATTAGAGATATGCTACAAATTATCTCAAAGATCTCGTCATAGGCGATATATCCAAGGAGGTAACTACTCACTCCAAACTTCATGATATTTGTATCCATTTTGCATTTTCGTCTCATATTGAGCCCAAGAACATTCTCGAAGCTGAGGGCGACTCATATTAGTTACTTGCAATGCAAGAAGAGCTCAATTAATTTGAGCGCAATCAAGTTTGGCAACTTGTTCCTACACCCCATGATAGACCAATCATTGATACTAAATGGATATTAAGAAATAAGTTGGATGAGTCAGAAAATGTTATTAGGAATAAAGCTATGTTAGTAGCCCAAGATTACACCTAAATCGAAGGCATCGATTTTGAAAAAACCTTTGTACCTGTAACACGGCTTGAACCCATATGGATAACACTTGCTTATACTTCATTCAAAGACTTTAAACTTTTTCAAATGGATATAAAAGTATATTTTAAAATGGTTTTATCAAAGAGGAGGTGTATGTTGAACAACCCCCTAGGTTTGTTGATCCTACACATCCGCATTCTATTTTTAAACTTGAAAATACTTTATATGATTTAAAACAATCTCCAAGAGCTTGGCATGAAAGACTTCCTACTTTTCTTATTTCAAATAGTATTGTAAATGCAAAGTTGACACTACATTATTTACAAAGTAGATAGTGATATCCTTATTGTGCAAATTTATGTTTATGACATTATTTTTAGATCCACTAATGAAGTGCTTTGTAAGGATTTTGAATCATGCATGAAAAAAGAGTTTGAAATGTCCATGATGGGAGAGCTTAACTACTTTCTTGGACTCAATCAAACAAATGAGTGATGAGATTTTCATAAACTAAGCCAAATACATGAGAGAGCTTATCAAGAAATTTGAACTTGAAGATGCAAAGATAAGGAAGACTCCCATGGCTATCAAAACAAAGCTTGATAAGGATGAGCAAGATAAAAATGTTGACATTATACTTTATAGAAGCATGACTGGTAGTTTATTTTACTTGAAGGCTAGTAGGCCGGATATTATGTTTAGTGTTTGTTTATGTGCTAGATTCCAATCTTGTCCTAAAGAGTCTCACTTAATTACGATAAAATGCATTATTAGATATCATAAGGGCACCATTGGAATGGGCTTGTGGTATCTAAAGACCGGACAATTTTCAATGACGAGTTTTTTGGATGCCGACTATGCCGGTTGTAGAGTGGATAAAAAGAGTACTAGTGGAACTTGTCAATTTCTAGGAAATTGTCTTGTCTCATGATTTTTCAAGAAACAAAATTCCATAGCCCTCTCAACCGCCGAGGCGGAGTATGTTGCGACCGGGGCTTATTGTGCACAAGTCCTTTGGATGAAACATACTCTTCTTGACTGTGTTTGCATTATGACCATATTAAAATTTTATGACAATACTAGTACTATTCATATGACAAAGAATGCAAATCAACATAGTAAAATCGGGCACATAGAGATTCGATATCACTTTCTTAGAGATCACTGTGAGAAAGGTAATATTGAAATTGATTCTGTTTCCACCATTTTCAACTTGCGGATATTTTTACTAAAATTTTTGTTTGTGGTGAGTTAAATGCTTGCACTATGGATTCATAAGTTTTGAAATTGCTTCATGTTTATTTCATACGATTTCATGTATTTTTAAAATTAATATACATATATATTTCGATTAATATCCCTCTTGGTTTCATTTCTTCTGTGTTTTATTTATTTTTGATGCATGACAAAAAGGGGGAGAGATATTTGAGTTTGAGTTATTAAGTTAATATTTTTGATATTTAACATTTAATAGTTGAGTTTTGAGTATGTAGTTTCTGCTTTGGTATATCATGAACTTTATGTATATCCATTTCCATTACGATGTTTATATGCAATGTCTTGATTCATTGCTTTCATTCGTTACATAACGTTTTTGGAGGAAGGATGAATAAAAGGATGGTACTCTATTTATGCATATTATTCTAAATTGGTATATTATTTATATATGCATATGTGTGACTTGCTTGCATTGACAAATCTATTCATAGTCATAATGATTTCTTATACTTGATAGATAGCATAACTTGAGGGGAGTTTTTTCAAGCTCTTTCCTATCTTTTATTTAAATAACTCATATGTTTTGTCATCATCAAAAAGGGGGAGATTTTTAGTCCAAGGTTACAATCACCGGTTTTTTGTTTTGATGTTAACAAAATACTTGTAGTTATTTAGTACTAATCAAGTTCAAGTGTGTAAGTGGGCTTTAGGGTTCTAGAGAATTCAATGAGTTCTTTTCTTCTAAAGGAAGGTGTTGAAGACTCAAGGATATTCAAGTACGGGATTGAAGCTCAAAGCACTCGATGTCGCTATTGAAGAAGCCCGCTTGAAAATACTTGTAGCCACAAAGAGCCTTGTAAGAAAATAGTATGTTAAAATGCAGAATATAGATTTGATGCTCAAGAAGTTCTACACACAAAAACACACGATTTCAAAAATACAAGTTTTTATCAGATTGGTATATTGCACGTTTGGTCTTGGTACATGTTTCATAATTTTTTTCAAAATTTTATATTTAGTTTAGAGCATGTATTTCATTGCTATACATTGCTATATCACTTATAAACCAATACAAAATATTTTAAAAATAGTTTTGATTTCAAAATCTGTCAGAAAAATGATTTTTTGCCCAGGTCAGTCGACTGGACCATAGGTTTATGCACATTGTTCGGTCGACTGACCGATCGACTGCTAACCCCCACGGTCGACCGATGGGTCAACTGACTGTAACCACCATGTTTCTGTTAGGGGCCGGTCGACCGAGTGGTCGACCGACCCTATATATAATCTCCTTTGGACAGTAGTCCGGTCGACCAGGCGGTCGACCGGGCCTAACGACTAGTTCTGGAAATGTACTGTCGGTCGACCGTTCCTCTGCCAAAGCTACAATAAGGCTACATTTTAAATCTGTTTTGTTTCTTGTGTTTTTCAACGGGCATTTTTTTTCTATAGGTCAAATCACATCCCAAATGACCTTGTATGTTTAACTAATAGTATTTATCTATTGCCTATATATATGGGTCATGGGGATTGGTTTTATAACACAAGTTTTCATTTGTGTTCATAGAAAATCAAGTTTACGCTAAAACTGAAAAGTTTTCTAGCTTCTAATTTTCAAGGGCAAATCTTTCCAAAGCAATTTTCACTTGGTTTTTAGCTTTTAAATTCTTTCTATTTAATCTTTACACTCACATAACTCCTTGAACTTCATTTCATATTCCACTCTACAGGAAGTTGTAAGGGAGAGAGTGTTTGTGATCTCGTGATAACCAAGAGCTTTGTAAAACCTCATTGGCATTCTGCTACCTCTTGTGTAGAGGGTTGAGTGTTGGAGTTGTGTACTCCTATCTTTTGTAGACCATTGTAATTTTTTGTTGTAAGGTCCCTTTGTGAAAGATCTTTTGTGGATAGTGAAATCCTTTATAGTGGTGAAGGCGGTGACGTAGAGCGGTGGTTCGAACCTCGAAATAAGTTCTTTGTGTTTGCGATTGCTTGTCTCTTGATCTCTGTCTCTTTTGTTGTTACTTCTCTTGCAATTTCTATTTCTTGCTTACATCACTTTCATTATTGCATTACATTCATCATTCACTTTTGTCAGTTTATACTCAACTCAGTAAGAAGGCAACTGAGTATCTCAACTCATAATCTAGAGGAATATAAGAGGAGAAGTTCTAGAGCCATTCACAGGGAATTCGGCTTTAATTCTTATTTTGAGTGTCCAGTTTGCATCATTTAGCATAGTTTGTTATTATTTCCCATTTGATTAGCACTACACCTATTCACTGATCGGGGGAAATTGTGCATGAAAAGTGTATGTTTTGAAATCAATAGTTAAAAGTGCATGCTTTGGCTTCCTCGATACTTTCGTTATAGCATAGAGGCTAAACGAATCAAATCCACAGGGACGGGCAGCGATAAAAGCTTTATCAAAATTTTTATGTGTGTGTTAAAGTTTCTTCAACGATTTAAAGAATCAAAAGAAAAAAAAACAAAGAATGAAAGAGAAGAGTATGGTGAAAAACGAAGAAGTAGAAAACATAGAAGAAATAATTTTTATGATTTTTGTTTGTATATCTAAAATAAAGTAAAAATAAAAGAAAACTCATGGCTACTAAATTCAAATGGCTCCACTAACATGCTAACCTCTTAGTAAGAGTTTTCTCACATGTATCCTTGGCCATCACTAGTCCTTGATTCAAGAACGTTTCAAAGCATGACTCATACGATACCTTTCACATCCAAACTCAACAAAACAAGTGCAAGCTACACTTAAACTATTAAAACTAAACAAGTGTAAGTATGGAATAAAGTAATGCTAGCTTGTTAGAGAGTTAGGTTGTTAAAGTGTTAAAATTCATCATCATGAGCCATCAATGGCTCTTGCAAGAGTAAGGCCAAGTAGAGGCTATTAGATTCATGTGGATTATTAAGTAAGAAGTTAGTAAGTTAGTGATTAGTAGTTAGTTGCCATGAGAGAAAATTAGTGAAACATGTAAAAGGAGTTAGAGAGAAGAAAACAAAAGAGGTAAAAAGAGAACCTTTCATAAATTGTCACCTTCTATTACAAGCACTCTTGCTTTTTACCAATGTACTATTCCCTTCCCTATTACAAGATCTATAAAAAATGAAAATACAAAAGAGGAAGAAAAGAACAACTAATCTAAACTACAATATGAAGAAGAAAACTACCCTACCTCTCTGGATTTCTCTCCGTAAAATACCAAGGGAGGGTATTTATAGGCACCAGGAGAACGAGGGCCAGGGGACAAACCTTAGCCTAAAGCGCTGGCGCGGCTGCGCCAGTACGGCTGCAGAAACGCAGCTTGTTGTGCGCTGTTACTTCAGTCCCCTGTCAGTTGTACTTTTTGGATTTCTGATTTGATCCCCTGGTCTGATAAAATCACCTCCTAAGATTAATTGCTACTTTGTAGGCTTTTAATCGCCCATTAAATGGTGATTGAGGGTCTTCTTCTTCATTGCATACCATGGACCTAAGATCACATAAGCAAACCATTATTAGCAATATTTTATATAAAATAAATGTGCAGATATGGTGAAAATTATGCATTATTAGAGACAAATTACACCCCCACACTTTTCTTCTGCTCATTTCGAGCAAAACAAAAAAAAACTAAGGAAATTATTACACCACTTTCGTAGGTGACGCGATTGCACTCAGCATGTGCAACAAGCGATTAAACCTCTAGGTTTCCCTTATAAATAAGGAGTTTTGTCTCCTGAGAGCTTTTAGCGGATTACACCTACAAAATTCATAAAGAAAGAAATCAAATGTTAGTATTTTGAAAATGCATTTTTGAAATAGAGAAAAGTGTTGAAATATTTTTGTGAAAATTTAAGTTATCTAAGGTCATAGGTTAACCAGAAATTATTCTTCCGTAAACTAAGTCGAAATGCAAAATCTTACTATAAATTAAATGTAAGAATTTAAAATTGAATTGATTCTTTGATCTTTTATAAAACTCTTAAAAATATGCACTTTGTGAACAATGAAGATTTTTGGGATATCAACTCTAACTTTCATGCCATTTATTTATATGATTATTAATTTTTTCTTCCCTTAGTGTATTTAGGATTTCTAGCATGCCCAGGTAGTGAGCCTTTAGTCAATGACTCCCAAACCAGATACTATTAGGGCACCAGATGAGAATATATCCCTCGGACTTAAGGACTCGAGTAAGCAAGGTCATAAGACTAAAGGGGATTATTTTATTTTTGTCCACCGTTTTAAGCATTAATAATCATGCTTCTTGAGGCATAATTACCCAACTTCAATATGTGGATTTTATTATGAACATATATTTTTTTATTATTTTTTATGGCACTTTTTATGACATTTTCAGTCTTTGTTTCAATCCCAGAAAATTGTGTAAGTGTGAAGTGCATAAATCTAAGAAAAAATCAGGAAATTATCTTTCCAATCTTACTTTCTTATCCTAAAATTTAAACAAGATCTATTATTTTGACTTGGTTTAAAAATTTATAATTTTAGGTCTTCCTAATTCCTAAGATAATCTTAATTTTCTTAAAAATAAGTCAAAACTATTTCTCTTATTTAAAAAAGTTTAGTAAAACGAAAAGAAAAGAGTTTTTATACAAAAGAAAATTTTAAAAAGTTTCTAAAAGGAAATGTAAAAGAAAGAAAATATAAAACTAACTATGTTAGTAAATCCTCCCCACACTTATCTCATGCATTGTCCTCAATGCATCGTGAATGTGTATATACATGAAACAAATGGTAAGGGAAGGAAAATTATCTCTTGGTGGTGACTCTGGTGGCAGTCTGATTAGGCCAAGTATTGCTACCCAATCAAGATAATGAGGTGGCACACAGAATCCACCTTTACTGACCTCTTTTTTATCTACATATTTACAATCCCCAATTTTAATAGGATCATACAAGATCCTATCATGAAAATTATTCCCTTTACAAGACCAATCTTAGAACATTATTACTGAGTCATTCTGGTCAACACCTTGGTCCAACAATAGAATGTAATTTTATGGAATGGATTATTTGGGCTTTGAAATGAAAAGTTCAGGAACCAATACTAACTCAGGAAAATCAACTTTGGGTTTGAGAGTCTGTTTAGGTTCAAGAGTTGAGTCTAAATCAAAGAATTTAATTTCATATTCTATTTCCATCAATGAAATGTGACTATCCAAAAGAAGTGGTTCAGTTTCTAAATCCATAGATAAAGAAATCAATGTTGGCTCGGGCAATGGGTCCAACTTGGGTAAGGACGCCAGAGTCAACATAGATTCAAAAATTAGAATTGAATCACAAAGTTATAGGTCGGGTTCGCATTCATCCTTACTTAATTTGTCAATGGGTTTATATTTGTCAAGTTCAAGGTTTTGTGGTGAAATTGAATCTTGGTCGAAGTCTTCAAGATTCCATAATTTTTGATTTTCATCAATATGATTAGAAATGTTAGGAATAGTCAAAGATTGGATAGGGAGAGTTTCCTTATTCCTACACATGTTTTACAATCAACTAAGTCTTTCTTCTATCATAATGAAAGGATCGCTTTGAAATTAAATCATGGATTCTGTACTCTTTTCTAAGTCGGTATGTTCTTCTTGCTGTGGGACATGAAAAATGGAGTAAGGATCTTGGATTTAAAACTTTGATAGATTTCGAGTCCTCTAGATTTTGAATTCGCCACTCGAGTTCCTCTAAGGCTTCCATCCTCTTTTCCCAGTCAATTGGTTCTTCTAATGGTTATTCGAGGGAAGGAGTATATGAAGCTGGATGTTGGTAAGGTGGTTGACCATAATACTCAGGGAAGTTGTATCCCCACTGACTCGGTGAAGAGTGGTGATGATTATTCCAGTCTTATTCATAGTATTGGGACTGGGGCACATATTGAGTCGGATAATCCCAATTCGGTATATAAGGTTGGTTCATGTTGTATATAGTCGGGTCAGAGTTATCCAAGTCAAATGAGGTCGGAGTGAAATATGGATTCATATTAGGATTGAAAAATTATTGTTGTTAAATTTCATTTCATATTTACAAAAGAGAAAAACAAACAAATAAACAAACAAATAAAGAAAAAGAAAAAGAAAAAGAAAACAAGCCTATGCTAGGGTTGACTTAGACCTAGATGACTCATAACTGGTTAGACCACGGGGGGTACCTTGTAGAAATCATACCACAAATTAATCGGCCAGGTAGAGGTAAGATCAGTGGGAGGTATTCGAGCTGGAACAACGGGCCTAATTATGTCAAACCACTGTTCTTCGAGGCTTCGCCTCTCTCAATCCCTAACCTTCGACACCAATTTGACAAGAGTCAAACTCTGACAATTTTTCCCTTAGGTCAGTCACCTAAATGAGTTCGAGATGTCCCTAGGGGCTAACGTCTAGCAAATTTTATTAAGGTTTGGGTTGTGCGAGTGGGGAGGTGATTTTTGGGATAAGGGAGGGTAATGACTTTCCCACCTTATGTTGTATTGGGTTTTACCCTTAGGTTCAATTCATGCAAATGTGCAATATAGATAAGAATGAGCACACGAAAAGAGTAAATCACTCACGTGTTTGTTCTAACTATATGTTATGCAATATGTACACCTTTGTCAAGATCACAACAACAGAAGAATAAAATACGGTATATTGGAATTGAAATCGACACGTGCCTAGATGCAAATATCTAAACCATTTTAAAATATTCAATTACCGTATTTTAGTTCTTAAAATTATTATAGTACACAGGTAATATAAACAAAACTAGCAGCAGAATATAAGAATATACAATAATTTACCTAACCATACAAAAGCAAGTGTGGAATTCTACAATGCTAAAACTTTAACCTGCACACCAAAAACAAAGAAGAAAAGTTAACAAAAATATGAAATCAAACTGTTCCCATCCCTGGTAATGACGCCAAAATTTGATCGGGAGAAAACCGTGCACGAAAAGTGTATGTTTTGAAATCAATAGTTAAAAAGTACGTGCTTGGTCTTCCTTGATACTTCCGCTATAGCATAGAGGCTAAACGGGTCGAATCCACAGGGAAGGGAAGTGATAGAAGCTTTACCGGAATTTTCACGTGTGTGTTAAATTTTCTTCAACGTTTTAAAGAATCAAAAGAAAAGAAAACAAAGAATGAAAAGAGAAGAGTACGGTGAAACAAGAAGTGGGAGACATAGAAGAAATGATTTTTGTGATTTTTGTTTGTATATCTAAAACAAATAAAATAGAAATAAATCCATGGTTACTAACTACTAATGGCTCCACTCACATGCTAACCTCTCAGTGATAGTTTGCCTCACATGTATCCTTGACCATCTTGTCCTTGGTTTAAGAGCATTTCAAAGCATGACCCATATGATATCTTTCACATTCAAACTCTACAAAACAAGTGTAAGGTACACTTAAACCATCAAAACTAGACAAGAGTAAGTATGGAATAAAGTAATGTTAGCCTGTTAGAGAGTTAGGTTGTTAGAGTATTAGAATCTATCATCATGAGCCATCAATGGCTCTTGCAAGAGCAAGGCCAAGTAGAGGTTATTAGATTCATGAGGATTATCAAGTAAGAAGTTAGCAAGTTAATAGTTAGTAGTTAGTTGCCATGAGAGAAAATTAGCTAAATATTAAAAGGAGTAAGAGAGAAGAAAACAAGAGAGGTAAAGAGAGAAACTTTCATAGATTGTCACCTTCCATTACAAGCACTCTTGCTTTTCACCCATTTAGTACTTTCTTTCCTATTACAAGATCTACAAGAAATGAAAAATATAAAAGATGAACAAGAAGAACAACTAAGCTAAACTACCCTAAGTTACAACATTAAGAAGAAAACTATCCTAACTCTCTGAATTTTTCTCTATAAAACCCAAGGGAGGGTATTATAGGCACCAGGAGAACGGGAGGCAGGGCCAAACCCTGGCCTAAAGCACTGGCACGGCCGCGCCAGTACGGCCGCAAAAATGCGGCCAAAGCCGTGTTTCCGCGGCTGTACCAGAGCGGCGCTGCGAGCTGTCGCTTTTGTCGCCTATCAGTTGTACATTCTGGATTTCTGATTTTAGCCCCGTGGCCTGACAGAATCACCTCCTAAGGCCAATGGCTATTTTGTAGGCCTTTAATCACTCATTAAATGGTGATTTAGGATCTTCTTCTTTATTATGCACCATAGACCTAGAGTCACACAAGCAAACTATTATTAGCAGTATTTAATATAAAATAAATATGCAGATGTGGAGAAAATTATGCAGTATCGAGACTACGGCGCCAGAATTTGATCGGTGGAAAATCGTGCACGAAAAGTGTATGTTTTAAAATCAATAGTTAAAAGTGCGTGCTTTGGCTTTCTCGATACTTCCGTTATAGTATTAGGCTAAACAGGTCAAATCCATAGGGATGGGAAGCGATAGAACCTTTACCAAAATTTTTACGTGTGTATTAAAGTTTCTTCAACATTTTAAAGAATCAAAATAAAAGAAAATAAAGAATGAAAAGAGAAGAGTATGGTGAAACACGAAGAAGTGGAAACATAGAAGAAATGATTTTTGTGATTTTTTTGTATATCTAAAACAAAGTAAAAATAGAAAGAATCTCATGACTACTAACTACTAATGGATCCACTAATATGCTAACCTCTTAGTGATAGTTGCCTCACACGTATCCTTGGCCATCACTAGTCCTTGGTTCAAGAACGTTTCAAAGCATGACCCGTATGATACCTTTCACATCCAAACTCAACAAAACAAGCGCAAGCTACACTTAAACCAGCAAAACTAATGAGTGTAAGCATGGAATAAAGTAATATTAGCTTGTTAGAGAGTTAGGACAATTTTCTTCTTCATCTTGTATTTTAGGGTAGCTTAGGTGAGATGTTCTTCTTCTTCTCTTTTATATTGTCTATTTCTTGTAGATCTTGTAATAGGAAATTCGGTTTTGATTCTTATTTTGAGTGACCGGCTTGCATCATTTAGCATAGTTATTATTTCCCATTTGATTAGTACTACACCAATTCACCCCCCTCTAGGTGTATTTTCACCATCATCTTCATCTGATAACTTGGAGATCTATTTTAGAGATCCTGAAACTATACCAGATTTTAATAGACTCTTTTAGCTTGAAAATAATCCTGAGAGATTTGTTAATTTTTTAGATTTTTGTTCATATAATCTTACTTCTTACTTTGAAAATTTTGGACTTCATGATTTATTCTCTTTTGAGGGTAAAACATTTTATTTCCCCCTCTAATCTTGTTGTTCTATGTAAATTTGACTCTTACCACCAAAGTTAACAAATGCCATTATTGTTAACTCTCTTTTAAAGGTGAAGAAACAGAATTATCTATCAAAATCATTGGTAAGATCTTGGACTACACTACAAAGGTCTTAGCTTAGACAAAAATGAGATGAACAATAATGAAGTTATCTCTCAGATTTTTCTACCCAGAAAGAGATCCCCTTGAAAAATACTAGGTTAAAACATATTCAAACATATTCGTAGACTCATAGAAGAATTTTAGCTTATAATATGATTCCGAAGGCCAGTTCCTTCAACTATTACTCTCGAGATCTCTCCTTGTGTATTTATGCTATCATGGCCGGATTTGAAGTAAACTAGGCTAAAATTATGTTCAATACAATAATCAAGCACCATACCACATTCCTTCCATAGAGTGCTTTATTAACTATTATCTTTAAAAAGTATAAGCTTTATCTTCAACATGAGTCCAATGTGATTAGGAATTTTGGGCTCTTTGACCATTTGGGGCTTTTAGAATGAAAATTCCATCCATCAAAAGTCATACTCAAGCAGGATCATCCTCTCCTCATGATTCTACTACTCATCATGAACCACAAAAGCCGCTCACTTCTCAACTACAAGAGCCACTGATTGGGGAAAAATCGTGGACAAAAAGTGTATGTTTTAAAATTAAGAGTTAAAAGTGCGTGCGTTGGCTTCCTTGATAATTCTGTTATATCATAGAGGATAAACGGGTTGAATCTACAGGGACGGGAGGCAATAGAAGCTTACACGGTATGTTCACGTGTATGTTAAGTGTTCTTCAATGTTTTAAAGAATGAAAAGAAAAGAAAACGAAGAATGAAAAGAGAAGGGTACGATGAAACACAAAGAAGTGGGAAACATAGAAATGAATATATTTTGTGATTTTTGTATGTACATCTAAAGCAATGTAAAAAGATAAAGAAAATTCATGGCTGCTAACTACTAATGACTCCACTAACTATGCTAACCTCTTAGTGATAGTTGCCTCACATGTATCATTGGACATCATTAATCCTTGGTTCAAGAGCATTTCAAAACATGACCCATAAGATAACTTTCATATCCAAACTCAACAAAATAAGTGCAAGTTACACTTAAATCATCAAAAGTAAGCAAGAGCAAGCATGGAGTACAGTAATGTTAGCTTGTTAGAGAATTAGGATGTTAGAGTGTTTGAATCCATCATCATGAGTCATCAATGGCTCTTGCAAGAGTAAGGCCAAATAAAGGCCATTAGATTCATGTGGATTATCAAGTAAGAACTTAGCAAGTTAGAGGTTAGTAGTTAGTTGCCATGAGACAAAATTAGCTAAACATGTAAAAGGAGTTAGAAAGAAGAACAAGGAGAGATAAGAGAGAACCTTTCATAGATTGTCACCTTCTATTACAAGAACTCTTACTTTCCAATCATGTACCACTCTCTCTCCTATTACAAGATCTACAAGAAATAAAAAATACAATGGAGGAAGAAGAGGAACAACTAACCTAAACTACAACATGAAGAAGAAAACTACCCTAACTCTCTAGATATCTCCCTGAAGAACCCCCAAGGGGGTATTTATAGGCACCAGGAGAAAGGGGGTGAGGGCAACCCCTGGCCCAAGGCACTGGCGCGATCACGCCAGTACAGCAGCGGAAACACGACCAGAGCCGCATTTCTGTGACTGTACCAGGGCGGTGCGTGCAGCGCCGCCTGCTGTGCGCTGTCGCTTCTGTCCCCTGTCGGTTGTACTTTCTAGATTTTAGATTTGGTCCCCCTGGTCTGACAAAATCTCCTCCTAAAATCAATGGCTACTTTGTGGGCCTTTAATCACCCATTAAATGGTTATTTAGGGTCTTCTTCTTCATTGCACACCATGAACCTAAGATCAACAAGCAAAGCATTATTAGCAGTATTTTTATAAAATAAATGTGTAAATATAATAAAATTTATGCAATATTAGAGACTAATCAGCCACCCTCTTCTCATATACCTCCACCTTCATACCAATATTTTAGTGATGCTTACTTCAACACCCTCCCTACTGAAGTTATAGAACTAAAAACATAATAAGCTTTTATGCTTGAATCTCAAGCTTTTCTTCGTCAAAACTAAGGTCTTCTCGTTGAACATTTCGAATCCATGTCCATCAAAACTGATCAAATATATGAAGATCAGCAAATAATTCTTTGAATTCTGAAAAACCAATTTCCACCACCACCATCTGGATCCAGTGCATGAAGAAGAAGCTTATGGATGCATTTATCATATGTTTTAGGTGTTATTTTTTACGTTTAAAAACTTTGTGTTTAAAGTTTTTATTATGGTTAGTAATAACTCTATGTTTTGTATTATGTGTTGTAATAACACTGTGACAAATTTTGTGTTTTAATTTAATGTTAGTTCTTTGTGAAACTCTATGGAAAATTCAGTGATATTTCATTATGTTTCTTTTCTTTTTGTTAATGACAAAGGAGGACAAACTTTGTGTTGGCCCAAAGGCCTATCACTCTAGTTTTGATGATGATCAACTCATGTAGTTATAGTACTAATGATCTTGTGTTTATTTAGTTTCAGATTTATGATCAATATCTTAGTAGGTGTGTAGCTTTAACAAAGGATTTAAATCAAGTTTTAGAGTTAGCACGGTTTGATTCAAGAGCTTGTGCATCAAGACCACATCAAGTACTCAAGAGGAGTCTAGCTCTATGGATTGTGCTTGGACCAAGTCAAGAAGATGTGAAGACTTCATAAAGACTTGTGTCTAAGTTTGTTTTTATAAGATTTTGTTTAAAATGTAAAGGATAGAATAGTTGATGGATTGCTCAAGTATATCTTACACACACACTTGATTTAGATAAGTTTTTCATAAAAGAATTTTTTATTTTGGAAAAATACAAAAGAGTTTTCTTTTAGAAAAATACCGGTTTGATTTTTGGATTCAAGTATGTATGTTTTAACCAAAATCATATTTAGAGCTTAATGTCAAAACATAGATATTTCACTATGTATGTATAGTGGATCATATCCACACACTCTATGCTTTAAAAGAGTTTAAAATATCTTGTTTTTGTATTTGGAGAAGTTTTGAAAAAAAACCAATTTTAGAAAAATACAGTTTTCGTTTTTTGCCAAATTTTCAAGTTACAAAATTAGTTCAAATTGTTTGTAACATGTCTTGATTTTGTTCAAGCATGCTTGATTATCAAATTATAATGTTAAAACTATTTTTATAGATTTTTCATGATTTTATGGGATTTTATTTGAGCCAAAATGACCAACATTTTAATCCCTAAAAGTGTCTGTTCTGGCTTCTGCCGGTCGAACCGGGCCGGTCGACCGACGTGCACGCCAGGATTGCTGGAGGGCCGGTCGACTGACCCGGTCGACCGCAGAGAGAGAGCCTCTGCTCTCTGGAATGCCCCAGTCGACCGGGACGGTCGACCGATAGAGAAGACTGTTCTCTGTTCCAGGGTCTCGGTCGACCGGGCCGGTCGACCGTTGCCCCAACGGTCAGATTTCTGACCGTTGGCGGTCAACCAGGCCGGCGACCGTCACCCGACAGGGCTGTTTTTTTGCCCCAACGGCTAGTTTTTCTAGCCTATATATATGGGGGTTTGTGGGCTGTTTTCTCTAAGATTTTACAAGTGGTTTTGCACCAGTTTTTCCTACATCTTTTAAGTTTTCTCCACTTGTTTTGAGAGCAAATATTTTCAATCAAAAGGGGAGTTTATCAAGAGTGTTTCAAAGTGATTTTCTTGAGTTTTCCTCCATTATTTCAATCCTTGTTTTCTCACACAACACTTGAGCCATCCATTACTATATCTGCCTATAGGGATTTGTTGTGAGAGGATTTTAGGTGATCAAAGTATTGTGATCACCAAAGTTCAATTCTTGTACTTTGAGGAGGCGGACTTGCGAGTTCGCGGTGTTTGGAGTTCGTGTGAGAACTCGGTGTTTGAGGTGTGGCCTCGCGAGCTTGTGGGCTTGCAGTGCGTACGGGACTAGAGAGTCCAAGAGTTCTAGTGAGAACTCCTTGTAGGTGTTACGGCACCGAGTGGTCCGGTGGGATCGGTTTATAGTGGAAAATCATTCAGTGTTGAAGGCGGGGACGTAGAGCAAGTGTGCTCGAACCTTAAAACAAATCTCCCGTGTTTGCAATTGCTCTCTCTCTATCTCTTACTTGTCTTTATATCTTACATGTAAATATTGTCTTTATCTTTATATGCTTGATATATAGTGTGCTTAATTGTTATATGCTTGGGGATTGTTTGCTAACTCTTGTATTCAACAAGTGAGCGAACGCGGCACCTCAACTCTTATTTAGAGGAATCTTGAGGAGTTAGTCCAGAGCCCTTCACGGGAAATTCGGCTACACTCTTGTATTATACTTAGTGTTTAGTTTAATAAGTTTTAATTAGCATAATAAGTTTTTAATTCTGCATTATTTGACCATAAGATTAGCCATCACCTATTCACCCCCTAGGTGAATTACAATTGGTATCAGAGCCAAGTGCTCTTGATTTGGGTCTTACAACCTAGAGTTAAAGATCCTCATTTTTAGGCTAATCACAATATTTGTACACACACCATGGACTTCATGACACCTCCCACCTTTGACATCCTTAACATCCAACTTGGAAGGTTAAGATGTCTTTGTACCTCAAAGGCCTAGGTATTCATGTTTATTTTGCCACTACTAGAGATTCATATTGTTTAAATGCAAAAATATTGAGGCTAATGCAAATCCCTAAATGCTTTAAGATCTACCCTAAATGATGTTTATTTATCTGGGGTTGCTAATCTTGACTCGGCTTTTGTAGTATGGAACACAATTCTCTCCCTTGATGAAAAAAGAACAATACTATGCAGGGAGCGACTCGGATGTTGGAAGTGACGCTTCCAACTTGCGCTACATGGTCCAAGGGATAACCCCTTGAGGGTAACTATCGAATCTGAAATAGAAGAGGATATTGAAATGCCATATAATGAACTAGCATCATTTTGTGAACAACTCTTAGAAAAATATGAATTGCTTAAGAAAGATAATAGAAAATGAAAAAGAATTTTGATTGCATGTTAAAAGAAAATGAGTCTTTTAAAAATAAAGTTACTGATTTAAAAAGGAAAATGAAATTTGAAAAAATGAAAATGTTTCCTTGATATCTAAATTGAATGATTTATGTGAAGGAAATACTTCATTGAAAATGAAGTTATTTGGTGAAAAACAAAAAGAAGTTGCTTTAAATGAAAACACTTCTTAAAAGAAAAATTGTTGAAAAAGAAAAGAAAATGTTTCTAAAAAGAATAAAAAATGATTCTCATTCTCACCATGCTTTACATGCCCCATTGATAAAAGTGAGATTAAAAATTTGAAAAATAAATTGATAGTTTGAGCTCAACTTTGAGCACATGTGCATTTAATCATAAAAGACTGGAATCCTTGTTTCAAAAGAAAAAGTTTCCATGTCATGCACATCATCCACATCATGCATATGCACATTTTGGCACACCTGATCACACTCATACACATATGCATCCTCAGGTGTACAAATGTACACATTGTGGCCGCAAAGGCCATTTAGCAAAGTTTTGTTTTGATAAGATACATCATATTATTTTGCTAATAAGAAAAATGTTTGGGTTCCTTACAAAGCTAACCCCCAAGGACCAAAAGAAAATGGCTACCAAAATCTCCACCTTGTGTTTTGATGTAGGTGCGGGCTCTCACAAACGTGAGAGGGATGGTGCCTTGGTAGTGGATGTATGGACTTGATGGACACATAATTGATACACCGCTATCAAGGAGGTTTGGTGGACAACCACCATGTTTTGGAGAATTAGAGCATAGTTCTTTGGTTTTGGTAACTATCTCTAAAATTTCTAATTTATTACATGCTTTTTTCTTATATGATATTTTTAGCAGTTTACGTTTATTTTGTTTGTGCTTCATGTGGTAGATACTTGTTTAATGTAGTTTTTATCAAAACTTGTGTATATACGTGTACAAGTAGTAAGCACAACATTGATTCATATATGTTTGCACTTCATTGTTCATTTGTACTCACTATATGCACATGTATAGCCTAGTTTTGATGATTCTCTCATTTACACTTGTTTTGCCTATTTTCATGTTTTACTTCATGTATATGTATCTTGTATTCAAATCTAGTAATATACATGTATACCCCATTAGTCATTTGCCTTCATGCAATTTACATTATGGACTCTTTTCATGTTTGGGATATGTATGCATATTGTTAGGATTGGATAAATCATATATATAACTAGAAGTTTATTTTGTTTATAAAAATAAATTCTATGTTTTGATAAAAATGATATTCATGTTTGTTTTTGAGCTTCATTGATTATCTTCATGGAAATGCTAATTACATGATTTTTGTGCACTCACGCTTTATTTTGTTTATTCATGACTTGTTTCATGATTATTTTTGAGCCTTATAGATTTCGAGTGTCACTTCTTGTGTATTTAGTATGTTTCATGATAGACATATATTTTGGTTTCAAGTTTTTGAAGGATCTTAACTAGTTACTCAAAATTACTTTAACTAGTTATTATTCTCATTTGATAGTATTTTCGATGAGTTATATACTCGATCTCAATTGATTTTTTTTATATACTCATACTTTGTTTTCTATATATGTATGCTTCACAATTTCTATTTTCATTTTCATACATATATATGAGTTATTTGTGCTTGAGTTAAAATCATTTACATATTTAAAGCACACAATTTGTTTATGCTAAGCTTAATTCAAATCTTTATTTTCAATTGATATTTTAATAAGCTTATGCATTATTGTTAAAATTGATATTTTTATTGATATCAAAAATGTACAATAATCTTTAATTGGTATTTATTTTGATTGCAATTAGTATCAAAATAATTTTTCAATTAGTATAAATATGATTCTATTTTGATTAATTCAAAAATTTGTAATGTTTATTTACAAAATTTGTAATGTTTATTTACATGATATCTTAAAATTTGGTTACAATTGTATCTTAAAATTTGATTGATTTACAAATGGTACCTTTAAAAATTTTTGTTTATATGATATCTTAAAATTTGATTACAAGATATCTCAAAAATTGTTTTATTTAAGGAAAATTCAAAATTTTGTTTTAATATGAATTTGAAATTAAAAATATTTTGATTTGTATTGCCTATAGCAAGGAGAGCTTTACATCTCTTCTACATATATATTCATGTTGAGTGTATCTTTATTGAGGAGCTTGAAAACTCTTCTTTATGCAGTACACGTGTGTAGAGGGAGCTTCACATCTCCGCTTTATGCATTGCATATTATGTGTTATGTAAATTAGGGCTTGTCATCCCTCTTTCATGTAATGTATATGTGTAGGGAAGTTACTTAGCGTCTTCCTCTTCATGAATGTATATCGCATATATCTATTTATTGATTTGTTTGATTTCACCTCTTTGTTGATTGTTATGTTTCTAACAAAGAGGGGAGAACATTGTTTTGTTTTTACTTTAATAACCCCTTTGTTGATGATTGACAAAGGGAGGAAGTATTTGAGAAGTATTTGGGTATATATATGCATGTTTTCTTGCTTTATTCATAAGGGGGATGGATTTATGCTTATGCATATATGTTTTGTATTACAAATATGAGAAAAAGAATTTGATGAGTTTTATGCTTGTTTATGCATGTTTATCTCCTTATATTTGCATACATGTTTTATGTGCTTCATTGCCATATTTATTGTTTATTGAGATGGCATGAGTTAAGGGGGAGCTTCTTTGAAGCTTTACTTTAATCCATGCATATATAACTTCATGAGTTTTATCATCATCAAAAAGGGGGATTGTTGGCCCAAAGGCCTATCACTCTAGTTTTGATGATGATCAACTCATGTAGTTATAGTACTAATGATCTTGTGTTTATTTAGTTTCAGATTGTGATCAAGATCTTAGTAGGTGTGTAGCTTCAACAAAGAATTTAAAGCCAAGTTCTGGAGCTAGCACGGTTTGATTCAAGCTTGTGCATCAAGACCACGTCAAGTACTCAATAGGAGTCTAGCTCTATGGATTGTGTTTGGACCAAGTCAAGAAGATGTGAAGACTTCATAAAGACTTGTGTCTAGGCTTGTTTTTATAAGATTTTTTTTAGATAAAATGTAAAGGATAGAATAGTTAGTGGA